>JAJOOR010020127.1:0-32605 GCA_036250505.1 Solanum acaule | reverse complement strand
TATTAGATAGTATCACACTAAATCTATGTTGATAATTATTTTCTCGTTAATTACCTCCTTGGTCCGGCAAGTAGTAACGAGGCAAGTTCTAACGTTGGCCACCATTAAAAAGACTTCTAAACGAAAGAATTATCAATGCATGCAAAACACTATTCAAGAATTGCTTATTTGTTATTCATACTTTGTTAATCGCTCATGGATCCCACAACCCTAGATGTTGAGTTTAGTTACCCATAATCATATGAACACAATTCATTGCTTTAGATGAAAGAATTATGAACTTACGTAGTTGAGAAAAATAAACCCAGAAATTCAACTTGAATTGCAAAACCAAATCTTCAAAACTAACTTTTTGGAAAACCAAGAATTTCTAGGGTTGCCCCAAATTAATTCCAAAGTCACAAAGTAAAACAAAAGTAATAAAGTCTAACCCCAAAAATGAGGTTTACATGCCCTATTTATAGAAAACAAGTCCTAAATTAAAAGGGAAACAAATTAAGGAAAGTTTGTTTAGGCATGGTCTTCATTCCACGAGACTGACTCACGAACCGTCAATGGATTACAGTCCGTGAGTCCCTTCAGTCAGCTAGGACTTAGAAAATTTTTCAACTTCAAAAAGTCAGCTTCTCTTAAGCAAATGACGGAGCTGCAGTACGAACCGTAGATCGATCTTCGGTCCGTCAATCCTATTATGTAGCTCCACACTTAGAATCTTCCAAAAATCAGGTACTGGAACCCTCGCAGTATCAATCTACGGATGAACAGTACAGTCTGTAGATAAATCTACGGACCGTCAATGGCCACCGTGGTTCCACACTTGGTCAGATTTCCCTGATTTGCCTTCCCTGCCTTGCCTGCTGATCTACGGCCATCACCTACGGAGCGTCAATGGACCTACGGTCTGTAGATCACCTCCGTAGATGCCTTTTTCTGCAGTTCTTTCAGCTCTCTCTTTACTTCCGCGCCTGAACATCTTTCCTGCAAAATATGACAAAAACACATAAAAACCAATACAAAAAGGCTCTAAACACACACAAATTGTAAGTGAAATGTATCAGAAATACCGTAAACTCACAGTATATCACCTATGCAACTTCATTTGGCCTCATTGTAGCCACACATTCCTTTTTGTTCGATTATGAGCAATATTCAAGTCATCGGTATTGGTCAAGACCGATATTCAAATTTGCAAGAAAATAGCCACATTCAAACACAATCAAGAGGTGGCACAATTTTTTTTTTGGAAGGTCCAAAAATCATTTACAATTAAAGCAAGGAGCCACAAGCTCAAACATCCACAAAATACAGTGCCAACCACAATCAATAGCACAAAAACCCAATATATAAACAGAATAAAAGTCACACAAGGTGGGCCTCACCCCACCACAAAACAAAAACAATTTGTCCACAAATGCAAGCAATTAAATATCCAAAAAGTCAATAAAAAATAAGAGAGAGAGGGAGGTAAAGAGTGAACCTATCTAGATAGTCGTTCCATCTATCGGGGCATCAGTGCCCGGTGCAGCACTCTGAACTTGGGCATGAGTGCCCGGAGTCAACTCAAAAGCAATACCAACTCCATTAGGGCCAGCCAAAGGCGTATCTGCCAATGAAGTCTGCACAGCTGCATCAATCATGGCCTCCTCAATCTCTGTAAGGCCCTCGTAAGAAACCTCCTTAGCAACCCCAAGTATCTCCTCACCCGTCTCTGCCTCAGACTTAGGATCAGCTACCTCCTCAACTCTAACATCATCTCGATGGTAGCCGGAGGCATATCTGGCTCAACTGGCACATCTGGGATCTCCACCATCCCAAAAATCATGGACATGTTAGTGGACTTCAGCTGGTCCACATCTCTCTTCAGCGCAACAATAGCGGCCTTTAAAGTCGTCACCTCCTCAGTGTCCCCTTGGTCACGCTCGCACACCGCTATCCTAGCCGTAAGGGCATCAATGGTAGCACTCAAGGGTGTTACAGCATCATAGAGGACAATCTGAATCATGCCTAGAATGGAGGCCTCAAGTCTGGCAGCACGACGATCAACCGAATGGACTAGTTGCCCCATCCGGGGTAATGCATCATGAGTGAGCGGGGGCCGAGAAACAGCAGCAACAACACATTTGGGAGGCAATGTAGAAGTAGAGGAACTAGGGGTATCAGAAGGAACATCACTGGATGTACCTAAAGGCCCAGGGGCCGGAGTAGGCAAATGTGCCTTTGCAAGTAATGTGTCTATATCCACAACCGGGGAAGAGTCCATCGGGGCTGCCTTCTTCTTCTCCGCCTCATCTTTTAAATTCTCTGCCTTGATTCTCCAAATATCAGTAGAAGATGTGGGAATCGCTTCTACATCTTTTTGCTCATCTCTAGGAACCCGAGCCCATCTGTACAACTCGGTGATCAACACCAGAAATGGGAGAGAAGTTTGACGCTGCTTGGCCTTCATGACTATCTCTTATGTCATAATCATCCCCAGATTTATTCGTGTCTCATCAATGATGCAACCCAGACATGCTGTTTTGGCATGGCAGAGAATCGACTCATTCTGGGATGGCATAATGGTACTGCTGATGAAGCCAAACCAGAACGAGCAGCAATACTCAGATCCCTCTTCTCTATGGGGACCCCTGCCTCGATCCACCTCGGGGTGGTATCGGAAATCAATGGAGCAAGCCATCCCTTCAAGTCATCCAAGGACTGAGTAGTAGGCAAGCCCTCATATGTCACTATAGCTCTGATATCCCTGCTAAGTACAATATTAATGTACTCGCTACTGCACCCGACTTCCTTTCCCCGGACCATGACTGACTTAACCAGTTTGAACTCACTGGCCTTCTTCTTGCTCTTAGATACCAGATCACCATATGTTGAGTAAAATTCCCGAACCCATGTAGGAATGTAGGGGCCTCGGGGCTTGGTGAACTGCTCAAACCGGTGGAAATAGATGGTATCTCTCACCCAAGAGTATTTGCCCTCAAGGGCCTCTGTAGATAACAACTTCTCCTCGAGGATAGTCTGCAATCCTTCAGCTTTTAGTCTGTTAAGTAACGTAGGAGGAGGGACCACTGGTAGTACTGGAACTACAAGAGGTGCCAGAGTTGGCACTATGGCTGCTGCTAGGATGTCTGTTGTGGCTCTAACTGAGGTTAGGACGAGATCTAGCACGGATCTCCGCCCTCCGAGACCGTATTGGCTGGTCATCCTCAGGCTCAAATAATGCAACCCGAGAGGCAGCAGACACTCTTTCCGTGTCGGAGGTGTGCTCTAGAATTTCAGATGCGGGCCTCTTGCCTTTGCCCTTGCCTCGTATTGGAGGCTCTATTCTTCCCTTGTTAGGAGGATTTGTTCCCCCTTCATTGATCACAATACCCCGTGCTCTTTTGCGGGAGAGGGGGGGGGGGGGTTTGTCAAGGTTAGTCCTAGCCATATCTGCGAAAACATCAAAAAGAGTTAGAAACATTTCAAGCAAAAGTACAAAAAAGTAGTTGCAGACAGAGTCGCCAAACCAGTCGACGAGTCTCTTTGGCGAGCCAGATCGGGCTCGCCGAAAGGATTGGCTCAAAATTTTCTCAGACAAATGGCATGTCGGCGAGGGGGAGGCCATTTCAGCGAATCGCTGACAGCATTCGGCGAGCAAAGACTAGCTTGCCAAAAGTTACAGTGCATTTTAGGGATTAGCGGCACAAAAAAGGGCGATGAAGGAAGACCTTCTCCGAGTCGCCGAGTGCACTCGGCGAACTCAGGCTTCTCCCCGAAAGTTACAGCACCTAACTCACAATTTAGAATGAAAATAAAGGCGATAGGGGAAACTTTGGTGAACCGCTGAGTGGTTCGGCGAGCTCGACCCAGCTCGCCAAACGACCCAACGTGCCTACTTTCAACCCAACATCCCAAATTCAACCCCGCAGCCCCCGAAAACAAAATCAAAACATTCACTCTTACAATTAAGCTAAGACCCATCACACCCATGTCTTCGGGATACTCAGACTTCTCCTGGTTTGGCCAAATTTGGCCATTTGGCGACTTTTGCCCTTAAAAATGACGTCAACCGCTCCATCATTAGGCAAATTACGTCATTTGGCACAAATTTGGGTTACTTAGACTTCACCCGACTAGACCCAACAACATGCAAGCACAACCCTACAATTTTAATCAATTTTAAAGCACGAAAAGCTCGGGAATTCAACAATATAAGCATTACGGGCATGATATTCAAATTAAAACAGGCACACACATATACAATTACGATCAGAGAGGCCCAGCACACAACACTAAGACAAAATCAATTGCAAATGAGCCAAAATCGCTAAAGAAAGATTCGGGGTTCGGGAAACCAACCTTAGAAGCTGAATAGATACTTTGAATTACTAGGCGGCAAAGAAATCCAACTCCGAACACAAATCCGATGACTAAAATGCGATAAAAATGCAAGAAATATGGAAAATATTTTGCGGGTGTGACTTTGGGAAGTTCAAAAGTGAAGGAAAGTGAAAGAGTTTGGAAGTTTAAACCTTTGGCCTTTAAAAACCGTCCAGTTCTCGCCCATTCGGTGACATAAGTTTTGCTCGCTGACCCACTCGGCGACACATTGAGTGAGCACTTACCTCACTGAGTTTTACAGGACCTTCAGTTATTGTGGGGGTCCAAACGGCGGACAAAGTTGTGATCGCCAACCCTGTTGGCGATTCGTCAATCAGCTCCTGGGCTCATTGAGTTTTACAGACTCCAATTTAAAAATGTCTTGAGTCCAATGATGGTCCAATTCAGGCTCGCCGACCTCTTCGGTGAGTCACCGACTGGACTTTTGCTCGCCAATTTTCTCTTTTCAAACACATTCTACACTTCAACCTGCAAAATCAACACATGATTATTTCTAAAACAAAAATAAACTGATAAACACTTAGGTTGCCTCCCAAGAAGCACCTTAGTTAACGTCATGGCACGACTTCCCCACTCAATCTTGATTTGTGGGGTAGAGACGAGACAAGACATGACCCATCTGGGTCTCTAGCAGCTAAACAAATATGGAATGGGAAGAAGTCATTTGATTCAGCAACGAGCCATTCTCTTTTTTCTCATTCAACACTTTGTCGTGATCTTCGACTTTGTGAAGAATGAGTGAGAGTATCTCTTATATTTTTCCACCCTCATATTGATATACCGTTAGTTTACAGTATTTTTAATACATTTAACTTAAGAGTTGTGTGTGTCTAGGGCCATTTTGTATTGGTTTTAATTCATTTTTATCTTGTTTGAAAGAAATATGTTCAGACGTGGAAACTGAGAGACACAGCTAAAGGATGTGCAAAAAAGGGCATTTACGGAGGTGATCTATGGACCGTAGGTCCATTCACGCTCCGTAGATGGTTGATGTAGATAGGTAGGCAAGGCTTGAAGGAGATCAGGGAATTCTTGAGTAAGTGTGGAACCATGGTTACAAAGAACAGACCGTAGATTGATCTACGGGCTGTACTGCAGTTCCGTCAAATCCTTCAGAGAGGGGGTTCTAGTACCTGATTTTGAAGATTGTAAGTATGGAGCTACAAAGGAGGATCCACGGACCGTAGATCAATCAACGGTCTGTATTGGTGATCGGTCGATTGAGTCAGAGAAGTGGAGATTTTGAAGATTAGAAAATTGCCTAAGTCCTGAGCCGTACAGAGTGGACCTACGGACCGTAGATCAATCCAGGGTCCGAAGGACAGTGTCGTAGATTGAAACCGCGTCTTGAAACATTATTTCCTTATTTCATTTCCTTTTTAGTTAGGACTTGTTTTTCTATATATAGGGCATGTAAACCTCGTTTTTGGGGGTTATACTTTTTACTTTTTCTAGTTCTTGACTTGGGAGATTAACTTGCAACTTTAGCAATTCTTGATTTCCTAAGTTCGTTTTGAAGATTATGTCTTTGAAATTCAAGTTGAGATTCTGGGTTAATTCTTCTCATTACGTAAGTTCATGATTTCTTCATTTAAAAATATGAATTGTGTTCTTGCTACTATGGCTAACTAAATCCCCAACTAGGGTTGTGGGAACCATGAGCAATTAACAACATATGAATAGTAACTAAGTAATTCTTGAATAGTGTTATTACATGCATTGATAATTCTTTCGTTTAGAAGTCTTTTTAAAGAGTGCACGCGTTAGAACTCGCCTTGTTGCTACTTGCCGGACCAAGGAGGTAGTTAATAAGAAAAGAATTATCAACATAGATTTAATGTGATACTATATAATAGTCTAATGTTGATTGGTGCGAGGGTGAAAACTAAATCATACATCGATGTGATGTCTAATATGAGGTAACGATGAGAGTTAGTAAATTATACACACGTAGCCAGACCAAGGTGCGGGGTGAAATTCTCTAGTTGCCGGACCAAGGAATTAGAGATACCTAACTTACTTTGCATGTAATACACTAGGAAAGGATTGTTATTACTAGGATTACCGCGTTATGAGCTTATGTGGAACATGTATACCCCAGTTACTTTCTCATCTTGATAACAACTAAAGTTTGAATCTTGCTCACTGAATACTTACATAATTACCTGAATTTGTTTCACAAATCCCCCTCCCCATTAATTACTTATTTTCGGAAATACATTGACTAAACAAATATAATCGTTGGTTAAAGTTAAGTCTAAACCATATTCCTCGTGGGATCGACCCCAACCTACAAGTTGGGTTCTTTACTTGATAACGATCGCTTATGCTTCTTTATAGAGGTGTAATTTGAGCGTATCACGTACACCTTGGGCTTTATACGCTCATGAGGGGGAATGTACCGGTCTTTCTTTTTATCCGGTGCTTCCAATTTCATGATCCTTTTGGCCACTAGATCCAGTTGAGTTAATAGTGTGGCCAAAATCTGGTCCTTCTCAGCCTCCTTGTTGGTCTTGGCCATGTAATTAAGGAGATGGGCTGCTATTGCATAGGGTAGTCGTGAGAGACCCCCTGAAGATATTTGGTTAGCCACTCCTCTATTTTCCGGACCAATACCTCTATAGAAGCAGTCCAATAGCATGTTATCTGAGATTCCATCAGTTGGGCACTACAACAATAGTGACTTAAATCTCAGCCACAACTCATGGATTGACTCACCCTCTATTTGCCCTCTATTTGCCTGAAACTTAGGATGTTATCCCTAAGAATCATCATTCTCAAAGGAGAGAGGTCCATTTAGTCACCGTTGCTATAAGACATGCTACTTTATTCTTCTCTAAACAAGTAACACGGAAACCAAAACTAAAAGTAAGTAGATTCAACTATAACTAACAAGAACAAAATTCAACTTAACTAAAGAATCTTAACCAACACCACTCCCCGGCAACGGCGCCATTTTGATTTTACGTATCAGGACATTTCATCCAATTCTAAGTGTCAACGATCGTTAGTTAGTATAATAACCCAACTAAATGAGTTGGGGTCGAATCCCACAGGGAGTGGTATGTGATTAAGATTCAAGAGTAAAGTACGAATGTGTTCAAGTCAATCATAAGAATAGATATTTATGAATAAAAACATGATTCAAATTAAGGGGTGACACAAGTGTCAAATAAAGGGGGTTTGGTTTTAACTATCAGATACAACAATAGCAAATAGCACGAATTTCCAAATAATGAGACGTGTTCTTGGGATGTGATTGGATTATAGGCTAATATAGACAAATTGGTGATTGCAACTGTTAGTAAATAGCTGTAAATTAGTGACTAAGCTAGACTTTAGTGGGGATAAACTTTCTCTCGAACAATTTACCCCGAATCAAATTGGTTTCTCTCGAACACCAGCAAGCATGCAAATAAGAACAACATTCGCTTTAGTCCATTCACTCTCTCGAGCTGAACCTATGACAACCCAATACCCACAGAGCATCAATTCAGTAATCTTGGTTTTAAAACCTCTCTCACGAGAAAGCCAAAAACACTAAGGTAGAATTGCATTTGCAACTACAACCCTTTAAATTAAACCACAATTACTGAATGAAATCACTTCTAAATAGCATTTAAACTAACAATTAGCAATACCCACAAGCTAAATCAACCCATAATCACATAATCACACCCCAAGAATTTGGGTTTTAGCTAGACATCATAAAAAGATAGAAATCGTTATCGAATTGTGTTTCCATCAACTGGGTAAGATTAATTTCATCTTTACAAAGGTCCAAGTTAAAGAATTTCAAAGACCCACTTCCAATTTCTCAAAAATGGAAAACTTCAATTCTTCAAAGCTAAGGAAAAGTTTTTGTCTCAATACTCATAGTTCAAAACTCAAATTCTAAAAATTGATTCTAAGATTATGATAAAAGGTGCTAAGATTAATGTTTGAAAATGTATTATAGTCGCCAAAAATATGCTGCGAAGGACCATTCGGAGCAGTAAGTTGGGATCGTCGATCAACTTGGTGATCCGCCCTTTGGTCAAGTTCATCGCCTTTCTGCTTTAGCCTTCAGCATCTTCAAGTTCTGTAACTTTGGGCAATCCAACACTGCATCGCGGAACCATTCGACGACACGGCAACTGCTCCTTTCTATCGCCAAATTGACTTTCTCCTTCAGGGCTTGGCACTCTGGAACTTTAGGCGAGGTAATGGTTATTCGGCGACTCGCGAAAGGGACTCGGCGATCACCAAGTAGTCATTTCTTTATTTTTTCCGCTCGCTTCGTTCCTTTTTACAAGTTAGTGTCCATGATTTGTTCTTCGATCCAAACACCTGGAAATCAAGGGTTTTATATCAGTTATTGGCACAAAACAAGCATTTGAGGACACAAAATCTATCAAAATAAAGCCCTAAATGAGTCCAAATCGTGGACTCATCAGAGGTGCATTTTATTATTTGGTCGCAAAATAAATTTAGAGGCAGAGGGGTCCACGACCTCTCCACGACGTGGAGAAATCTTATGTAAAATGGTGGGGCAAGTGCGCGATGCGGACTGGGAAGCCAGATTCGCCCGACTTTTTCCTTTTTCATTTTCTAACTGCAATTTGCCTAAATTCGATTCTTTTTCTCAAATTCTCTTTAGATTCAGATACCAAGTATATGTACACAAGAATCTATTCATAAACGATTCTAAAATCAACACGATTTCCTCAAGAACTCAACAATCCCCATTTAACTCAAGAACGAAAGCCAATATTCAATAACACAATTCAAAATCATGAACATTCAACTTTCTAGAATGAATATTACTGAAGTAAACATGATTGGCGCATGGGTGAACGAACCCAACGCTATGAAAGTCTAACATACCTCTTAGGATCGAATCTTTGGCGAATTTCGCAACCAAAATCGCAAGAACTTGATGAATCTTGACCTTTTCTCCTCCTTTCTCCTCTTGAGTTCTTTCTCTTAAAACCCTAACGTGAAATTTGAGTGCGTAAACTGAACCAATTTAGTTTAGACCCCAAATAAATTACTAAAAATGGATTTAATTAATTGGGTAATGAAAAGACCAAAATACCCTTCTAAAATCTGGGTGACTTTCCTTATTCGACAACCCAACTTCAAACGGGCATATCTCCCTCATACAAACTTGAAAACTAGTAAACTTGGTGGCGTTGGAAAGATAATTCAAAGACTTTTCATTTGACACCTTATTGTCCACCTAACTCATTTTGTACTGAGAGTTATAGTCATTTGAAGTTGACCCAAAACTCATACTAAACATAACTTGCCAAATTTTAGATTTTCATTCTTTCCAAAAATGGTTCTTTCTAATTCTATCTTCTTTAAATAGCGGGGTGTTACAGAACTGGAGGCCGAAAACTACAACTCAAGGGTCTTGACTGGAAAATGCATAATCCTTTCTGTGTTTCACCAACTTCCAGAAGGCTCTTCACCGAAGGGCCCTGCAAGAGACAAACAGAAGGGATGAATGCAAGGATACATTTGAATTGTTGACAAGTTGAAAGACATACAATAAATTGAATTTAAAATAGGGTATAAATAAGACTCTAGAAAAAACCAAATTAGGCAAGACTATAACTGAACCTACATGAGTCACCCTAACCCTGTATGAGTTAGGCAAATTAACCATCAAGGGAAAGGGAAGAAGTTTCAAATTGATAAACATAGATTCATTATAGCTCATATGTTCTGTTGCCCCACTATCCAAAATCCAACTATATTCATCAATATATGTAACAGAACTTGTATAGGTTTTAGAAAATTGTATACCAGCACAATTTGTATTTAGTGAACCATCTGAAGGTGATGTAGACCTTTGTTCAAACTGAACTTGTTGTAGAAGTTGCATAGTTTGTGCTAGTGTTCCTTTTCCCTCAGGTGCTTTAGATGAAACAACAATATTAGCTTTGGGAGCACCCTGATATGGTTATCTCTGCTTGGTAAATTTAAAATCAGAGGGAAAACCATGCAACTTGTAACAATGGTAAATAGTATGTCCAACTTTCTTGCAAGAAGCACAATATACTTCTTTATTAACAATATTATTCTTGCCATCACGTGCTCCCTTTCTTCCTTGTTATGGTGGTTTTCTGTTGAAATTTTGCCAGTTGCTATGAAAGAAGCAGAATCCATTGGATAAGGAATGGTGTGTTGAATTTCTTCTTGTTTCTCATCCTGTATAACAAGAGAATAAGCATGTCCTATTGAAGGGAGTGGAGTATTCATGAGAATGTTCCTTCTCACTCCCAAGTAAGAGTCATTCAAACCCATCAAAAATTATAATAACCTCTCATCTTTTTGTGCCTTGTTAGTTTTATCCTTTCCACCACAATTGCACACACAAGCACATAGAGAAAAAGTACTCACAACATCCAGTTCATCCCAAACACATTTCAACTTAGTAAAGTAAGCAGTGACACTGAGATTACCTTGAACTAAACTTGATAATTCCTTTTGTAGTTGGAAGTGTTTGGCTCCATTGGTCTGTCCATATCTTGCCTCCAGATCTTCCCAAAGGTACTGAGCACTGTGAGAATACAAAACACTCTCTACAATATATTTTGATAGAGAGTTTAAGATCTATGAAGGGACCATGTCATTGAATCTAGTCCAAGCATTGAGCAGAGGAGCAACAATTGCAGGTTTGCGGAGACTTCTATCAATGAAACCAGTTTTGTTTTTAGCTGATAGAGCTATTAACATATCTCTTCTCCATCCTCCAAATCCTTTACCATCAAAAGGTGAGCTCACTAGGACCATCCCTGGAGCATCTGAAGGATGAAGGTAGTAAGCATTAAATGAAACCATAACATAGTCATTTAAAGATTGTGAACCTCCAACAGCCACAATTGTTGTTGGAGTCGCATCACCCATGGTGAAACAGAAACAAGAAGAACCAAGAAAAGAAAGAAAGAGTAGAAAAAAAGGAAACTGGAGAGCAGTGTATTAAACATGGCTCTGATACCATGTAAAAATGAAAAAGGAGTTACAAAATATTTTTTTATTTCTTGATGATTGTTGAGGACACTGTACATTCTGTTGTATAGAAATTTGCTATGCTATTTTGTACCTGACTACGACACATGTCATCTTGTTATTTTTTTACTTGTATAAGAAACATAGTTAAGGAATTATTCTAATTCTACTTCTAGATCATTCTATTCTATGTACACATATAGAGAAGAAAAATAGTATCCTAGGCATATTTTGTAAAAGGATTAATCCGGATCAGTATGTTGTGGCCCATTCTTTGTGTGGGCCATGTGTTGTATCCCATGCTCTTTTTGACTTGAGGTTGACTTGGAAACGTGCCCAGATGACTTTATTTGTAACGAAGGAAACAAGGATGTCTTCTTGTTCATCTTTTCTCCTTGATCTTTCTTCAACTGTGAAAATGTGTCACTATGGAAACCAATATTGTCAACACTATACCATATCCAGATTTCTCAGTGCAGATAGGCCACTGTGGTTGTATTGTTATATCGTTCATCATCTCATCATCACATCCAACATATCCTGATTCAATATTTTGCATTGGCTTCACCATCTGTTGAAGTTGATCACCATATCCAGATTCATTAGGTCACTGGGGTTGTGTTGTCATATCGTTCATCATCTCATCATCACATCCAACATATTTTGATTCAATATTTTGCATTGGCTTCACCATCTGTTGAGGAAGTTGATCTCCATATCTAGATTCATTTGGCCCCTTGGGTTGTGTATCATCATCATTTTAACCGACAATTGTTGTAGGCATATGATTTCTTGATTCTTTATCTTTAACTTTACTCCTAATGTAGCACAAAATAATATCCTCGTGCTTCATTATACCTCTATTTATTAATGACTTTATTACCTTGTCGTCAAGACTATACTCTTTCATAATCCAAGAAACATCATTAACTTCATCCTTACCATCCTTTTTATTTGTTCATAGTTATAAGTTCTTTTGATCCCAACTTTCTTTGCCGCTACCAATCTTCCTTTGACCTTCCCTTTCCAACTTTCTCCGCCAATCAACTTTCGATTAAAATTTGTATGGTGCGATTTTAACTTCTTTAATCGAGAAAATAAATATTTAGTATCTGATGAGTCTTCCATTAATTCTCATGGCTTCTTACTCCCATAAAGAACTTCAAATTGAATATCATTGCAAACGTAATTGTTAGAAGCAACAAATTTGATTAGATAGCGAATACGTTGTTCATCAGTGGTCAAAACCTGACTCCTAATTTTGAATCTGGATAATCATGGGTGATCGTCATAATGGTTGAAGAGAGTAAGAAAAAACTTTATGTAAGTTTGTTTGTGTTATTGCGGTAAAGTAACTGAAAAATCGAAACCAAATTTAAGAAGAATTGGGAAATGTAAATGCAAACACTTTGCTTATATTTCAAAATTAGTTACTTAAAATCACCCTAATACAAACTTAATGCAAAAATTTCCATATATAATAAAATGATAATTTGATGTATATATAAATGATCGATAATTATATGATAAGTGAGGGAACTTATAAGTTGATTCCAATTGGGAATTGAAGTTTAATCTAACACCGAAATTTCCATAAAAGTTTAATCATGATTTTTTTTAATTCTAGTAAATTATTATCTTAATCAAATAATTTTTTTTTATAGGTGATATAAGGTTAATTTATTATTAAAAAAAGTTTCGTATATAAATCATTTTTTAATTTTTTTTTTCTATATAAATCGTTTAAAGTTGCCATATATATATATATATATAAAATGTGTGGCAACATGAATCATGATCTCTGTCTAATTGGAAAAAAATGATTTTCAAGATAAATGGTATCTAGTTCAGAAATGGAGCATTATTTTATGACATAATACATAAACGTATTTTTTAATTTTAACTTCAACTGATATTTATATCTTTTAATTTTGAGTATGCACAAATAAGCATTTAATAAAACTGAAAAAATTAACACATTCATCCTAACCCTAGTGTCGTTTAGTTGGTTTTTGAGTTGAAATTGCTGACTTTGGATTCTTTTTGACATTTAGTGAATTAGGTTTCTATTTTTGGGTAGAATTATTATATAAAACATTGAGGAATTGTTTGATATTGTACTGGAAAAAATCTTAGAATACGAAATATAGTTTATGCTATTCAATGGTAAATCTTATTTCATAAAGTTTACGTCTTTTAGTTAGTTTTTGAACTTCCATTGATGGTTTCAGATTCTTTATGAACTGGAGGTCTGTTTCCAGTATGAAGGCGCTGGCCAAAGTCATGTGAAGGAATAGAGTTACTTCTTACACTGGGTGAGTGGTGACGCACGGGAATTGAACTCAGAACGTTTAGGTAAACAATGAACCCCTTAGCTACTGAGCCACGCTCCTTTTTAGTTATTGAGGGGGTTCATTTTTCTATATATACACTTAAAACCAGAAGTTTACCTTATATATACAGTGTAATTTTTGATGAAGGAGGTTCGAGTGAACCCCCTTAGCTCCACGTAGGTCCGCCCTTGCATGTATTACATGCGCACAAGGGTGGAGCTACAACCAAGTAAGGGTGGTCAACCGAACACCCTTCGTCGAAAAATTATACTGTGTGTATAGGTAAAATATTGTCGAATAACTAGATATATAATAAATTGAACACCCTTAATGACAACAAAGATTGGTAGTCTGGTGGTAAGTGCGCACATTTACAACTTGCAGGTCTGAGGTTCAGATCCCCATTATTTGCGTTTTTTAAACTCAATATTTTTTTTAAACAAAAAAATAAAAATAGCCCCCATATCTTCTTTATGTTTTAGCCTTAAATTTTGATTAACCTAATAATTAACATTTTAGCTTTATATTTTCAATTTACATCAAGTGAATTATTAGGTATAACACACTCTCAAGATATTATTTTTAAAGATAAAATTAAAGATTATAATCCACTATTATACTTTTGATTATTTCTAAACTATTCTTTTTGTAAATGTAAAATAGTTAAAAATCTTAATTAAAAAAAGGTAAATATGGAAAAAAAATTCAATAATTCTCTTGAACTTTGAACATTCAATTATTTTGAATCATGAAAAATGATTCAACACTTCACTTAATATGAACTAGAGGAAGTATATTCAACTAGTAGCTAAAATTGTTTTTGTTGACTTTTCTCCATTAGTTTTGATTTATACCATTGATAGTTTTATAATTTTAAATTTTCGCATGATTTAAAACTTTAAAACAGTCGATAACAACATTAAAACATAACCAGTGTAATCCTATAAGTGAATTCTAAAATTATGATGAAAGAAGACCAAATTAGTTATTGTGTATGACCAAAAAGCTTTCAAATGCAACATGGATGAATAAAAATACAAAATAACAAAACAAAAGTTGAATAATTTCAAATGTCAATGTAATGAGGTGAAAAAACTCCAAGCTAAGCCCACAAATTGAAAGACTAAAATTAACAAACTCAGAAAGCCGATTAATTTGTAATCAAATGTTTGGTAAATTTTTCTTCCGTTAAATTACATCAAGAACACATAAGAACGGAGAAAGTTCAAAAGAATTATGATGAAACAAGACCAAATTAATTACTGCATGCGATAAAAGCATAACTGAGGAAACAACATTCTGAAAATCCAAAAGGGAACAACAAAAATACAAAATAACAAAACAAAAACTGAAGCTATAACGATGCAAAGTTGAATATAAACAATAAAACCAAATCTAAAGAAGAAAATATGAAGTCACCTAGACAAATTTCATCAACAAAAGATAAAACTGATAATTGCATAGTTAAGACACTCGATCAAGTTTCATCATATTTACGGAAGATTAACAATTACAACTACAAGGGAAAAACAATCATTATAATTTTGGGAAAACAAAATATCAAAGAAACAATCTGAAGGACAAGATTTTTTATGAGCATTGAGTATTGAGCGGTGAAAAACTTGGACCCAGAAGCTCTATGATATGTCCATCAAGGCACCTTTACAAGACACGTAACCTATTTTGAAGCACTAAAAAGACAAAGACACCCTTAGATTTGAATTTAAAGACTTGAAGCAGGCATGTTGAAACAAACATTTTCTAATATAATAGAAGTAGAAAAATTTGGGGTAATAAGAAAGTTTGAGTCTTCATGAGGATACTATAAAATTATCAAATTTTGATGTTTTAAAAGTTCCACCTATTTTAGTGTTGTAAAATTTGATGCTTTAACGTGGGCTTTTTATATGACGGTACATGTAATTAAAAAATAGTAAAATGATCATATGTATAGCTAATATATCAATATTATATAAATAGTATTAGAGCTATCAATATGGACCAACCTAACTCATTTGGGCTAGCCCACACAAGCTTTGAAATTTAATAGGCCACTATTATTTTGGCATACCATAATTTATTAAGCTCAACCTAACAATATGTAAGTTGCGGGCTGCGTCGGGTGATGAGATTGTATTTTACCAACTTATTAAACTCATATTCATAAATTATTGCTATGTTTTAATACTAATCGAAGAGATATTAGGTCCTAGTTCTCTTGTATTCAAGTATTTCTTGAAAAATAAAGTTTGAAAGAGTTTGCAATAAAAAATCACTAATTACCAAAGAGAAAGTCATATCTGATCTTGGAACATTAGGGGCCTTAATCAAGGCCATAAACCGAAGAGCTTAAACTCTTTCTGAATAAACATGGTGGGATGCCTCGAAACTAGGGTAAAGGAGAAGAGAGTTGCACCAATTAGTAACAAAATAACATATGGATGGTCTAGTGTTAATAATTACAAGGATGATACAAATGGTAGAATTTATCTTATGTGGAAATCATCATTGAAGGTGCAGATACTTGATATTCAGAAACAATTTATCCATTGCCTAGTTGAAGAATCAGGGCTCCAACTGAGAATTCATTATATTGTTGTCTATGCTAGGAATGAATTACAGAAGAAAGAGATTTTATGGCACAAACTTATGCAATTAACATTGCAGTATCAACTTCCTTGGGGTTATATGTGGGGAATTTAATAATATTTTGACCTTTGAGCTCTGATGATAGACTGGGGTCTCCTATTACACAACAAGAGGTGTAGGGGTTTTAAAATGCTATTGATCATCTACAGCTAACACCAATAAAGGCAACGGGCTGGCACTTTACCTGGTGCAACAAACATGCAGGGAATAATAGAGCTTAAAAACAAGATTGATCGGACATTTGATAATATGCATTGTCTGCAATAATTTGGGCTTGTAGAAGTAGAGTATTTAAATCCTTTAGTATCAGACCATTCTCCCTTTCTGATCAAATGTAAGTAGTATAACAGTATCCATTCTAGGCCATTTAGGCCTTTCACAAATATGATGGAGCATCCTAAATTTGCTGATAGACTCAGGATTGCTTGGGGTGATAGTGAGGAGAAAAGTACAATGAAACAGGTGTGGGAGAAAATCAAAAAATGTAAATAACAAAGCAAGGACATATACAAATATATGGCTTCATATAAGCAAAGGTTGCAGGCACTAAGGGAAAAACTAAAGATCATCCAAAGACAACTTCAGCTAAGTAACCAAGATAAAGGTATCATTGAACAAGAGAAACAAACAATCATTGAGATGGAGAAATGGAGCAATATTGAAGAGGCTACACTTAGGCAAAAAGCTAGGGCAAATTGGATCAAACTGGGGAATTCAAACTCCAAATATTTTCATTCCAAGTGGAAGATAAAGACTAGTCATAACGCTATTACCTCCATAGACACTAAATCTAGAATAAAGCCGAAATAACCACTACATATTAAAGCTGATTTTACATCTGTCTTTCAAGGGTTGATGGGAACAAAAGCTTCTGAACTGAAATGTTTAAATATTGGGGTGGTTAGAGATGGACCATGCCTCTCTGTCTTGCAACAAAGAGATCTCATTAAGGGAGTAACTACTGAGGAGATATTGGAGGCCATTAAGTGCATGCCTAAGGAGAAAGCCTTAGGAGTGGATTGATTCCCTACTGAGTCTTTTACAAAGAATTGGGAACTGGTCGAAAAAGATGTTATTTTTGTTGTACAACATTTCTTTCAGACTGGTAGGCTTCACCCTACTATTAATGTTACAACAGTAACTTTAATTCTTAAATTTAATGCTCTAATAAAGGTTAGAGATTATAGACCTATTGCTTGTTGCATCACTTCACATAAATCATAGCTAAGGTCTTAACTAAAAGACAGAAGCTGGTGATTTCTTGTTTGATAAAGCTCAATCAGCCTTTGTAGAGGGTAGAAGTATAGTTGATAACATCATGGTAAGTCATGAAATATTCAAGAGCTATAACAGAAAATAGATATTACCTAGATGTGTTTTAAAGGTGCATCTAAGAAAGGCCTATGACACATTAGAATGGGGTTTCTTAGAAAAGTTGATGAGTGATATGCGATTTCTTGCAAAATTTATGCATTGGATTATGGAGTGTATATCCACAGTGTCATATTCTTTACTCTTGAATAGAGAGGGCTTACTGAACTATTTCCAGCATAGAGGGGGCTTAGACAGAGGGACCCATGTCCCTAATCTCTTTGTATTGGCTATGAAATACCTAAGAAGGGAACTCCAGCAAATGGCAACAAATGTGGATTTTAATTATCATCTCAGGTGTGAAAGATTAAACAATATCCACATTTGCTTTGCTAATGACTTATTGATGTACTGCATGGCTAATTTAATATATGTCAATTTGATGCATGCTACCTTTAAAAATTTCTCCGAGGCATCTGGACTATAGGAAAATACAGAAAAGAGCTCTATTTACATTGTTGGGGTGACTGATCACATTAAGCAACGTATAATTGATGCCTTGGGATTCACTGAGGGAATTATGTCATTCAGATATTTAGGAGTGCTACTAGTATCTCAAAACTGGGAGTAATGCATACCTCCTTGATTGAGAAGATAGCTGCTAAAATCACTTGTTGGTCAGCAAAACTAATGTCATATGAAGGGGGGCTAGAACTAATTAAAGTAGTCTTTTTTGGATTATAGGCTTATTAGACTCAGACTTTCCTTTTTCCTAGAAAGTCATCAAGGCAGTTGAACAACTGTGTAGGACTTTCTTATGGACTGGTGTTGTAATAGTCTCAAAGAAAGCTCTAGTGTCTTGGGCAAACATCTGCCTACCAGGAGCAGCAAGAGGACTCAATGTAATGAACCTATGCACTTGGAACAATGGAGCAATTCTTAAACTTCTAATGGACATATATAGGAAGAAGGATTGTTTATGGGTACAATGGGTTCATAGCTACTACATCAAAGTAGGAGACATGAGCCAAGTATGGATTCCTAAGAATTATTCTTGGGTAGTGAGAAAGGTGTTGGAGGCTAGGGAGTAACTTAGGCTTAGGTATCATAGTCATGGGACAATAACACAACAATTGTAGGGTATTCAACTGGGTGAAAATTTCTCAATTCATAAGATGTATATTTCTTTGCTACCTGACCATACTAAAGTAATCTGGAAACACTTAACAATGCATCTAAGGATACATCCTAGACATAGATTTATCTTGTGGTTGGCCGTACAAAAGAGACTTGCAACAGTTGAGAGACTGCTGAAGTTTGGAATCATTGTACCCATAGATTATGCTTTTTGGGACTGCATATGGAGACGTTTGCACACTTATTTTTTGAATATTGAATTACCACAAACATTTGGAGTCTTGTATTACAATGGTTGGGGCATAGCAGGCAACCCATGAGTTGGGATGATGAAGTGCATTAGATGAGCCAAATTGCACAGAAAAGAGGTCGGATAGAGGAGATAACAAGCTCTGCTTTTGCAATGGCGGTGCATAATTTGTGGAAAGCTCAAAACAATTCTCGATTTCAAAAGAGACCATTCCATTCAGAATTGATGATTAAAGATATGGTGCCTCATATACAGATACGAGGCAGGAACAATGCTGGAGAATGAGTTTACAAAGGATTTCCAACTATCCTGATTAGTTTTCTTTGATGCTTACTCAGTTGTATAGATATGATTGTAACTAGTACAACTTATCCAGGTTGTCTGTGTCATGCCCAAAGCCCCCCTAGCCATAAGAAGGCAACTCAAGTCTTAAAAATGAACAAGAAAAATAGAAAAGATTCCTCAAAATACTACTATCTATGAAGCCTCTAAATACTATGAGGGAAGTCGGGACAAGACCTCCAACCTCCTAACAAAACAAATCCATAATGTGAATCCCTCCGGAAAGCAATGAGGCTCACCAAAGCTAGCTAAAATACGATGGGATCAACGAAGCGCCGGTTGATGATCCTGAATACATGTATCTGCATTATGAAATAATGCACGCCAAATGGAGTCAGTATATTGAATGTACGAGCATGTAAGGGGAAAACTTAACATAGGGATACATAGTTGAACGGATAGAAAGGGAAACATACTCAACTCAACATGAAAGCAACATTAAAAGGTGCAAGATGTATAAAGCTTTTAAAACAGTAGATAGTAACTCAATGTATATAAAAATACAATAATAAACTCTTCACTCTTATTTGGGAGATTCTCTAACCGAAAACCATTACTATGAGCTACGTGATGATACATCGTCTCACCCACGCTGCCAGAACTGTCCTATAACTTGCCAGAGTATAGAACATCCTCAACTAAGTGGATTCACTTAGGTATGCTTAAAAAGCACTAAGAAATCATCTAAAAGTATGACCCTTTACCCATGTTGGCATACTTGGTTTATGAGGATTTTGAGTTGTCTGAACTCATCCCAATATCGCTGCTCAATACTACTCCCAATAATATAACTCATGCTCATATGTTTAAACACATAACTCTTCCTTAGTTTGAGATAATTACTCAAAGGTTTCTCTAAAAGAGATAATGCTCAAAAACTCCTCATAATCTCATTTAGAAATAAATGTTTCTCTCATTTTAAATGTAAAAGTACTACTCTTGGGAATACATAGTTCCCTTATACTCATTTTGAAATATAAAAGTTAACTCTCCTCATTCTTATACTCATTTACTCAAGTCTTACATTAAGTTGCGAACAATTGTAAAAGACTTCTCAGAATGACTCAAAAAGACTCTCTTGAACTTTCCTCATAACTTTACTTTGATTTGAAAAGTGAATTTAAAGCTACAATTTGGATACAAGATCTCTCAGTGATTAATGGAGGATTAGATAGTTAGTAATAAGAAGAGAATGATGACACGAAATGAATAAGTACTGGTGTGATGCGGAGGAGGATTTTAGTTTTGGTCGTGAAATAATTTTTGAGACAGAGGACTCTGTATCCTCTCTGCGATGCGGAGAGGGGGTGATCGACTGGATACTGAAAATCTTAAGCGACTCCGCAACGCTGACCTGGGCGCATATTTTTTCTCGATCTTTCCTTCCTCACCCAAACTCAATTCAATTCATACCCAATGCAATTCCATGGTCCAATTTCATGAAATTTTGTAAACCCATAATGTTTTTTATGAAACCCGCACAAAAAAACCTACCAAGAAACTCAACTCATTCGCAAAACCGTCACCTCAAGAACTCAAAGACCTCCATTATCAATTAACTCAAGAAGTAATCAAGAACTCTATAATCAATCTTCAAGAACGTATTCATGGGTACAATTTTACATGGTTGGCGTGAGGGTGAACAAACCCAACACTATGAAAGCTAACATACCTCGAAAGAACTAAGTTATTGGCGAAAATCCTCAAAGCTTGCAAGAATCTTGAACGTTCTTCTTTTTCTCCTCTTGAACTTATCTAAAAAAAACCTATGCTCTTTTGGAATGACTAAAACTGATTCCAATCAGCTTAGACCCCTAAAAGGGTGAAAAAAATATGCTAGGCTAGTGGGGTAAGGGAAAGACCAAAATACCCCTCCTTAAACGGATGAATTTTCTTAACTAGACAGGCTGCACTCAAATGGGAATATCTCCTTTATCTGAACTCGGGATTTATAAAACTTGGTGGCGTTGGAAAGAGGACTCAACGACCTTCAATTTGATACCTCATGAGCTACCTAACTAATCATGTGTTAAAAGTTATGGTCGTTTAAAGTTGACCCAAACTAAAAAAATTGACCAAAATTCAAGGTGTTACAGTCTGAACTATACTTGTATATTTTGGTTTTGAATGAAATATATGCTAGCTAAAACAAAAAAAAAAGGCTTCCTTTGGAATATCCTAAGGATATTCCATCCTAAAAGGACTTCCTTGGGAATATTTCAAGGATATTCTTGGGATATGTGTAATTATATACTCTTATGTTCTTCTAAATGAAGAATATCTTAGACCAATTTTGGAGACATTAACCCTGACGTGGAGAGGAGAGAGTCACCACTCAACTTGAAAAGTGAAGATTGTGAGCTTAAATGTGTAAATCTCAAGATATTTCTTCAACTCTTGGTTTTGCTTGAATATTCATAGTTACAGTGTTTGATTTCCAGGTTGGATATTGTGGTTTTTATTCTTGCTTTGTGCTTTTACAATTAATTAAATATTATGTATGAGTCTTGATTCTCTAATTAATCTCATGATTTAATTGATTTCCAAGGAAGTGATCAACCCAAGGATTTGCCTATTTATCATGATTTTTCTTGAGAAAGAGGCTTAAGTGTAGGGAAGATTGATTAGCACGATTTGATAATTGGCTAATGGACTAGAGCTTGAGAAAGTCTAGATCTGAGTCTAAACCCTCATCTCATGGATTTGAGCTAAAGCTAGGATAATCTTAGTGTTGTCATGTTAGTTTGTTTAAATTTATATAATTTCTAAATTTGGAAGAATTAGTTAAGATATACTTGTTTGTGATCAAAAGATACATATGGGGACTTGACAATTCAAGGCATAGTTGACTTAGCCATGATTATATTGATGATGTTGATTACTGGTGACGGATCATATCAGCATGAATAAAATCCTCATTTCCAAATTTATTTGTTATCCTTGGGTCAATAGGTCTTTGATTAATCTATCCTTCATTTTTGTTTTCTTAATTTTAGTATTTGAACCTTATTTGAATACCCCCCCCCCCCCCTCCCAAGAAAAAAAATACATGTATCAATTATTGTATTCAAATTAGTAACTTGTAATTCTTTATCTTCTTTATCACCCATACATTGTTCCTTGTGGGATTCTACATTATCGGGAGGTTCTCTCTACCCATTCAACCCAACATGATCATTAGTCCTGCTATTATCAACCATTATGCCTTTTACCTTATGATTCAATCTTGGAGGAGGAATCTCTTTTGATCTAGTATGATGTGCCATAGTGCATAAATCATCCTTTGGAGAAGGGAAAACAGAAATAAAATCAAGAGAAAGCATAGTTAGAAGCACCAGACATATTGTCAGACAGGTCAAGCGAAAGCCAACTTAGAAGTGCAGACATGTTGTGAGACAAACACATTTATTTTCGAGTAATAAACGTCCTAAATGTAGAGAGTCTCATTGAGTCAGGGTAGGCCTAAGACAATAAATAAGTGATTCGTGATAGTTTGTTCAATCTGCGTATTGACATTAATTGGAGTTTAAGGTTAGAAAATAAGGAAAACAAACTAGTTCATTGATAATAATTGCAATCATTACTCATGTTTTGGTATCGTATGAGATTATCATTTTTAGATTTACAAGTTTGATTTATCTCTTATTTAAATTTTATTGTTATCATAGTGTCATGATTATGTCAAGTGGTTTGTTTAGAGTCTTTTGGGATTCTATTTGCCATGTCACATCTAGGTGGTAGTTTGGGTCCTTACAGTGATGCACAAGCTAAAATTTATACCTATATAAACAAATTTTTTAGGAACAATAGGATTTTCAAATGGATAAATTCATCTTTAAGAAAGTAATGTATAGTTATATATAGATAATATATATTAGGATATTTTGTCAAATGAAATGATTATTTCATCAATAAATACTTCTTTAAGAAAATTACGATAAATCATTAAACTCTCACTTTCATAAATAAAAACAAAATGGACTAGACTTTCACTAATTGATTACATTATCTTTGCATGTGTGTATCTATATATATAAACCATTTTAGGTCCTATGATTCTCCTTTGATTTTTCTTCCTACTATAATCCTTCAAGCCATGCTTGGTAATAAATGTCAACTATGAAATTCAAAACAGGTCCTCACTCCTACCACACATCTTATGGGATGAGATCCAATTTTGTTATTATTGGAGTAGTGGGGTGTTGTAATTTTTATATATTTAGTTTATAAGTTGGTAAAAATCTGTATTAGGAGAGTTAAATTTAGTGTAATTCTAATCATTGTCAAAAAATAATTGATCAATTCTCTTATGTATCCTATTCTCGATTAGACAATATTCGTTTTAGTAGTTGATGAGTATGAGGTTTCGACTCATTTAGGTCTTTGTTTTCATAGTTTTATTGTCCTCAGTGCCTAATTTATGCTCTAAACTGATGTTAAATTGTTTATTTGCAGCAATGAAGGCAAAGGAGAAAGGCAAGGACATTACTGGGCAAAAAAGAATGAAAAAACTGAAGAAATTGAAGAAATGCAATCCTGGTGATCACCAAGACCACTCGGTGAACCGCCGAGTGGCCCCTCAGCTCGCCTAATGTTACAGCGTGCCAGCCTTGGGGAACAAGCCAACTTGGCGATGGAAATGGACAGTCGGTAAACTACCGAATGGATCGGAGACTCAACTTTTGATCGCCTAAAGTTACAGAAGCTTAAGGTTGAAGAGGCAAGGCAAGACAGCGATGGAGAGTGACATTTGGCCCATCGCCGACCTAGTCGGCGATGTCGGCGATGCTCGACTAACTCCATTGACCACTCCACAAGCAACAAATTCTGAAGAGTATAAATGCAAAATTTACAAAAGGTTTGTGCATAGTAAGAAGAGCTGGAGAGTTCCTACAGATCATAACTCTGGTTTTTTCGAACAAAAGAGACAAAAATTGTTCTTACTAGTTTCAGAGTTTTTGAGTTGAGATTTCAAGTGGTTTTTGAAGTTAACCTGATTTGAAGCATTGTAAAGACTTGGAAATCATTACCCAGCTCATGGTTTACATAATTGGTAATATTTTCTTGCTTTTATTAATGTGTGGCTAAAAACCCTATTCTTGGAGGTGTGATCATGTGATTATTTGTTCTAATTAGCTTATGGGTATTGTTGTTTACTAATTTAGATGCTGATTTGAAATGGGTTTGATTGATAGTTGTGTATTAACCCATGAATTGTAGTTGCAAATTTAATTCTAACTTAGCGTTCTACGCTTGCTTGAGAAAGAAGTTCTAGAATTAAGGCTATCGATTGATGATTGTAGTGGTTGGGTTATCATTGATTCAGCTCGAGAGAGTGAATCTAAACTCGATCCTTCCAATATAGCTCGAGAGAGTGAATCTAAACTCGATCCTACCAATATAGCTCGAGAGAGTAGACTAATTGAGGTATTGGGTTGTTTATATTGTTATGTTTATCGAGGTTCGAGAGAACTCCCTTGAATCGTAATAGTTGTTCGAGAGAAGATATTGTATCTATAGTCTAGCCTACCCACTAAGATTAAGCTATTGTTAGTAAACTATAATTACCCATATAGCGAACTTAGATTTTAATCGATCACATCCTTGAGAATCCCTCTCTACTTAGCTACTCCCATGTTTTCGTAGTTGTTGTAGTTGTTACTTGACAAACCTAATCCCCCCATCTGACACTTGTTGTTAAACCCCTTTAATTTACTTTGCTTTGTTTCAATAATGTTTACTTCTACAAACGACTAGACCACAACCTTTACTTCTTAATTGAATTCCATTTTGTATCACTCTTTGTGGGTTCAACCCCAACTCTTTGTTGGGTTTATACTAAAGTGTGATCGCCTACACCTAGTATTGGATGAGGTGTAGTTGAGCGTTATCAAAAATGGCACCGCTGCTAGGGAGTGGTGTTTAGAATTCTCTTATTGAAGTTTGTTTGTGATCTTATTGTGTTGTAATTGAACCTATTTACCTTTTGTGTGTTGTTCGCTGCCTTTGGGCAAGTGATTAAATGAGTGTCAACGGAAGCAATGACAGCAGATGGGACACAATGATGGCATTGACAACTTGAACGATGTGAATGACGTACATTTGGGTGGTGTAGGTGCTATTCGGTTGCCTCCGGTCATGGGAAATGCGGTGTTCCACGTGACAGGCATGATGTTGCAACTATTGCAAATGAAAGGGTTGTTTGGGGGGTTGGCTCATGAAGATCCCCATGACCATATCCGGAATTTTGTGGACGTTTGTGGTCCATTCTCTTCAAGAACATCTCCCAAGAGTCAGTTCAACTCCGATTGTTCCCTTTTTCTTTAATGGGAGAGGCTACCAAGTGGTTAGCCGACCTACCTTGGGACTCAATTACCACTTGGGATGAACTTACTGAAGTGTTCTACATAAGGTTCTTTCCTCTTTCGAGGATGATGTCATTGAGGGATAATATCCAAGGTTTCAAATGCTTAGATGGTGAGCCAACTCATGAGACGTGGCTATATTTCCAGAAGTTGCTGCGCTAATGTCCGACTCATGGACTCTCAAACAACGTCTTGTTACAACATTTCTACCGGAGTCTAGATTTGATGAACAAAGGTGTGGCTGACCAACTTGTCCAAGGAGGTATCACGCAACAACCATTTGAAATTGCATCTATTTTACTTGATGGGATGATCAAAACCAATCTTGCTTGGTACACGAGAGAGGATCAAGTGTCTCATTTGACCTTTAGGATGACAAAGGAACAAGTTGAAAAGGACCAAGAACAAGATCAAACAATGGCCAAGATGATGACCCAAATGGATTTGTTGTCATAACATGTCATGGGTAGTGGTCCTAAAGCTGTTCATATTGTTGGTGTTAGTAGGGTGAACCTGGATGATGCACATTTTGAGGCTTTATATAATGAGGAAGTGAGTTTCGTTTCAAATCAAGGTGGAGGTTTTCGTCCGAACTATCCAAGACCGGGCTGGAATCAAGGTTGGAATAGAGAGCGTGATGACGGTTGGAGAGACTGTGATAGGGAATGGCGTGATCTTCGAATTAACTGGAAGGAGAGAGATGGGGATAAAGAGAGATATGTACCTACCCATGAGCGTCAAAAGCCAAAAGAGCAAAGAGTTGACCCAGAAAATTTCCGCACAAAAGATATGATTTCACGCATTCTCAACAAAGTGGAAGGGTCGGACAAGGTTTTAAAAGACATGAAACATAACGTCTCGACTCTAAATCAGACGGTTACTTCTCACTCGGTAACTATTAAGTAGTTGGAGACACAAATGGGTCAAATCTCAAATCATTTAGATCTAAGGCCAAAAGAGGGATTACCGAGTGACACCATGGACAACCCAAAGAATGAACCTTGAATGGGTATGTTCATCGTGCCACAACATTAAATAATGCACTTTTAAGAGGCAACTCATGTTTTTAAGCTTTTAATATTGTTGTTTGAATAACGGGTGTTGAATATGCTGGTTGAAAATTCAAAATTTTGGGAAGAGGAACAATTAGGCGAGCCTAATGTCCATTCGGCGACTCGCCAAACAGGTCGGTGAGCCCGACATAGATCACCGTTTGAACCAACTAGCTAGCTAGAGGTTCTGTAAAACTTGGCGGGCAAAAGTGCTACTCGGCGCATCATCGAGTAGGTCGGCAACGTAAGTAAGAGTCGCTGACTAGCACGCGAACTGAAGGGTCAAAAGGCAAAAACTGTTTTTAAATTCAAAGATCTCCCTCATTTCATACTTTTCAACTTTGACACTTTCACAACCGCATATTTTTAGAATTTCGTACTTGTTTTTCTTATTTTTCGCATGGGATCAATTACTTAGGGGAGGATTTTAGGATACTTTGTTAGCCTAGCATTTCAATCATCTGCTTCTGAGGTTGGTTACCCGAACCCCGCCTTTATATTTTGGTAAATTCAAATGTGTGATCATTGCTTGGTTGTTTTATTGCATATTTTTTATTGGTAAAATGTTTATTGATAGTGCATGCTTGTATCGTGTTTCATTTTCTGTTAATTGGCCTTAAATTGTGAAATCTCGTATGTTAGCATGATAAATCTTGTGGGTTGTGTTGATTTTATTGTTGAGTCTAGTGGGGTTGAAGTCTGGGTAACCCAATTTGTGCCGATTGACTAATTTTTCCCAATGATAGAGTAGCTGACGTCATTCTTAAGAGCAAAAGACGTTGATTGGCCAATTTTGACCAAATCAGGGAAAGTCTGAGTACCCCGAGGTCATGGATAGTATGGGTCTGGGATCAATTGCATAGAATAATGGTTTAATTTTGTTTTCATGGGCTGCAGATGAGAAATTGAAGGTCGAGGTAAAAATCTGGCAGGTTGGACTATTCGGCGAGTTGGGTCGAGCTCACCGAGTGGTTCGGCGGTTCGCCTAAAGACCCCTTGATCACCTTTTTATCTGTAACTTTTGGCGATATGTCTGAGCTCACCGTGTTCACTCAGTGACTCGCCGAAAGACCATTCTGATTTCCCTTCTGCACTTCAAATTTATGAATTTATTTTGTAACATTCGGCGAGCTACTTCTAGTTCACCTAATGGTGTCAGCGATCCACCGAAAGGCCCTGGACATCGCCAACATGTGCTGATTTTTGACAGATCTTATTCTAGAACATTCGGCGAGCCCGACTTGGCTCACCGAACGGTTCGATGAGTTTTCCTGCACAGTTTTATAACTTTGACATTTTTTTTGAATTACATCTAACGTATGTGGGTTTGTTTTGCAGGAGATGGCCATGAGGGACAAACTCAGTCCTGATTATAGAGTTGTGCAGGTGGGCCCGTGTCCCTTTGATTGCCAAGACGGATGTGGAAGTGAATCCCACTTCTTCTACTGATATCCATAGGATAGAGGCCGAGTACATGAGGTACGAGACTGATAGGAGGAGAGTTGCACCTGCAAAATACATCCCTCGTAGTTGATGTTTAGATGTTGCCGACAGAGGCACTCATGCCCCCTCAGGTCAGTGAGCCTACAGGTACCCCTGACACCTCTACTTCTGTAACTTCCAGTTCTACCACTGCTCCTCCTCCTACTAGTACTACTGCTGATGCTTCTGCTTCTTGACCCCCAATCACCTAATCAATGTTGTACAAGATGGGCCACCTGTAAGGCTGGGCATTCGGTTCGGTTTCAGGTTTTTTTTCTTTCGATTTTCAGTTTTCGGTTCTCGTACCTCGTGTACCGAACACCGAACCAAAATAATTTGATTCAATTCAGTTTTTATTATATCGGTTCAATTTATGTTATTTTGGTTCGGATTTTGTTAGTTCGTTTTTTTGTTATGGGCCTGCTTAGTGGGCTTTTAAAATTTAACAATTCACACACTAACTAGTAACAAAATAAAAAATCCAAAAGAAAAAAAATGGATGAAGAAATCTTGAAAACAAAAAATAATCAAAATATTAAATTCAACTATATAATACCTGATGTCTGATGGTGGTTGCCGGTTGTTGCTGCTGGAGTGCTGCTCCGTTGGTCGGCTGGCGGCTGCTGCAAGTCAGCCGTTACCTGCTGGCCTGCTGGTCGATGCACCGACGCCGGTCGCCGAAAGTGGGGAGTGGTAAAGCGTTAAGGGTCAGTGAAAGGATGAAATGTGTCGATGTCAGTTGAAGAAAAAAGAAGACTGAAACGTGAAGCTATTAAGTCACTGACCTAATTGAATAATTCAATTGTGTATATAAAATTTATTATTTAATAATTAATATTAATAATTAATATAATATTAATATATTTTGGTTAATCGAATACCGAATAATACAAAAGTCAGATACCAAAAATCGAACCGAAATACCAAAAAATACTAAAATTTATACCAAATACCGAACCAAAAAATTGAAATACCAAAGAAATTTGGTTCGGTTCGATATTTCGGTATTTTAGCATTTTTGCCCAGCTGTAACCACCTGGCCCATTCTGCTGATGTTCGTGCCCCCCGGGTAGAGGCTATTGTGTGTGGTCTTATTGAGAGGGCGATTGCTGCTCCCAGAGGTCCCTAGTACAGAGTTCCTGGTCAGTTCAGATAATCCTCCAGCTACTAAACCAGAGATGTTACTACGGATGATGCAAATGCTGAGTACGAGGCCGAGACCGATGAGGAGGAGCTGGGTGTTTATGAGGCAGTTGTATATGATGATCTGGAGGACCTCAAAGGGGCCATGGTTCGTACAATTGTTAAGGCATCATTGAGGGACATGTGGGCTCCAGTGGAGCCAAGGATGAAGTTGCACATGGAGTCACTGATATGTAGAGTTCACCACCTGCTTAGCCTGACAGGGGACTTTTGACTCTTTTCAGTTTTTATGTTTAGCTATTTCTTTGCATTTGAGGACAATTGCTATATTAGTTTGGCGGGGTGAGATATTTCCATACCTACCTCGTTTGGGCTGTTTTGTGGATATTTGTTATTTTTGTGTTGTGAATATTGGATATGATCTTGTGTAGATATATATTGGTTTTTGGTCCATTATTTTTAATGTTAATATGGTTTTGACCTGTTTTGAAAATTGCCACCTCTTGATGTGTGTGAATATGGCTATTCTCTTGCAATTTTGAGTGTCGGTGGTGATCAATACCGATGACTTGAATAGTGCTCTTGATTGAATGACATGTTTGTGCAAATCCGATGAGGTAAATTGAGTTGCATAAGTCATATGTGAACTTGTAGCATCTTGTTGTGACTAAGTCGGTTGTTGAGTTGAACTCTTGTGATGATCGTTGCAAGCTAGCGAAAATTGTAAAGTCTTGTTTGATGATTGTGTTGAATGCCGTGTGGTGAGGTTTTCTTGAAATGCATGCTTGATAGTACCTAGAACTTGCCCCATTGGTCCAATTGACTAGTGTGAGCGAATGATAGAAATGATCTTAGGCACAATCTGTGGAGAGTGAACCGAAATTGTCATTATACATCTTTGTGACTACCTTGTGAGAGTGTCAACCTAGCTTGGCACCATTTGAGCCTACTCTTTTCTTTGGATGAACCTTGAACACAAATGACCCCTTTCTTTCCCACCTAAAATCTTCTTGGAGCATTGGTTATTTTGAATAGCCAACTAATGACATAAGCCTAAGTTAGGGGTGTGGTGAAAAATGAGGAAAATCAACAAGTTTGAGAAATTCACCCTTGAAAGATCATGTTGAAAAAGACCCCCTCCATATAAAAAAAGAGGGATGAAAAGAAGAAAAAGATCGAAAAAGAAAAGAATTGTTGCAATAAAGTGAGTGCAATGATCAAAAGAAATGGTGTATCCAATTAGTCGTGTTTAAAAGAGTAGCGTGTGGATTTTGAGAATCAAAAAGTGTGGTAGAGAAGGAGAAAGAATGAAATGCAGGCCATGTTTCATGAAGGTAGAAGTCACTAAGCCTAAATGATCATACCATTACCCTAAGCCTCGTTACAAGCCTTGAAAGACCTTTGTGATCTTGATTGAGCTTAATATCATGTCGATTGGAAAATACGGGCAAGCCTATGAGGAAGAATCATGCATGTGTTTGTTTTTGAGAGAGTGAGAGTTGTTTTCGATTCCAAAATTTTGAAAGTTCGATGAGCTTTGTGTGAGCATGGAATCGTTCTTGGTGTGAGGGCATTCAAATGCTTTTGTTGAGCTTGCACTTGCATTTGAAGCAAGCATTGTGAGCTTGAATCCATTTGATAGTGGTTAGTCACAATTTGAAACTTAGAGTGCACAATTGGACATTGCATGAGTAGTTTGAACCTCTTGTGTGCATTCATGTTGAGTCTTGAGTAGCACTGTTTGTAGACATCCCTGTTGAACTGATTGATCTTGTGTTTTACTTGAGGACAAGCAAAAGTTTAAGTTAGGGGTATTGATGAGTCTGAGATTTCGACTCATTTAGGTCTTTGTTTCATAGTTTTATTGTCCTCAATGCCTAATTTATGCTCTAAACTGATGTTAAAGCGTTGATTTGCATCAATGAAGGCAAAGGAGCAAGACAAGGACATTACCGGGCAAAAAGAAACGAAAAAGCTGAAGAAATTAAAGATTAAAGAAAGACAATCTGGGTGCTCGCCAAGACCACTCAGTGAACCCACGAGTGGCCCCTCAGCTCGCCTAATGTTACAGCGTGACAACCCTGGGGAACAAGCCAACTTGATGATAGAAATGGACATTTGGCGAACCGCCGAATGGATCAGCGACTCAGCTCCTGATCGCTTAAATTTACAAAAGCCTGAGCTTGAATAGGCAAGGCAAGACAGCGATGGAGAGTGACATTTGGCGCATCGCCGACCTAGTCAGCTATGCTCGACTAACTCCGCCGATCAGTCCACAAGCTGCAAATTCTGAAGAGTATAAATGCAAAATTTGCAAAAAGTTTTTGCATAGTAAGAAGTGTTGGAGAGTTCCTACAGATCCTAACTCTGGGTTTTTCGAACAAATGAGACAAAAACATTGTTCTTACTAGTTTATGTGTTTTTGAGTATATATTTCAAGTGATTTTTGAATTTTAGTTGATTTGAAGCATTGTAAAGACTTGGAAATCATTACCTAGAGCATCGATAACATAATTGGTAATATTTTCTTGCTTTAATTAATGTCTGGCTAAAACCCCCATTCTTGGAGGTGTGATCATTTGATTATTTGTTCTAATTAGCTTATGGGTATTGTTGTTTACTAATTTAGATGTTGATTTGAAGAGGGTTTGATTGATAGTTGTGTATTAACCCATGAATTGTAGTTGCAAATGAAATTCTAACTTAGTGTTTTGGGCTTGCTTGAGAAAGAGGTTCTAGAATTAAGGCTATCGATTGATGATTGTAGTGGTTGGGTTATCATTGATTCAGCTCGAGAGAACGAATCAAAATTTGATCCTACCAATCTAGCTCGAGAGAGTAGACTAATTGAGGTAATGGGTTGTTTATATTGTTATACTTGTCGAGGTTTGAGAGAACTCGCTTGAATCGTAGTAGTTGTTCGAGCCAAAGCTATTGCATCTATAGTCTAGCCTACCCACTAAGATTCAGCTATTTTTAGTGATACGCTCAAATTACACCCCTATTAAAGAGTATAAGCGATCGTTGTCAAATAAAGAACTCAACTTGTAGGTTGGGATCGATCCTACCAGGAAAATGGTTTAGACTTAAACTTAACTTGCGATTACTTCTTTTTAGTCAAACTATTTCTTAAAGAAGTAAATAAGGGGGGGGGGGGGGGGG
>JAJOOR010020126.1:0-32072 GCA_036250505.1 Solanum acaule | reverse complement strand
GCTAGTGGATCCACTAAGTAAAAGTAAGGTCCTATATCACGGCAAGGTATAGGATGGTCCTTGGGCAACGTGAGGTAAAACGTTGTATCATCACTAGGGCTCATAGTGGTAGTTGTCGGTTAAAGAACCTCCCACAAAAGTTATATTACTTTTATATAAGTAAAGTTGAGTTTGTTATTGTTTTATCATTAACGAGCTAAGTTGTTTACATTGTTTTACAAGCTTTATATGTAATGCATATGTCTTATTGCTTTACATTTGAGTTCATTTATCCATGAGTCGAATAGAGCCAAGGTAAGAGTTCCTTTCTACTCTTTTCAAGCTTAAGTTGTGGTTTAGCTTTCTAGCTCGCATACTCGTACATTCCATGTACTAATGCCAGTTGGCATGCATCTTATTATGATGCAGACACAGGTACCCAGGATCAGCATCCGGCACGCCGTTGATCCAGTTGAGCACTCCAGAGTCAGTGGTGAGCCTCCTTGCTTTACGGAGGACTCCAATATTTTGTTCTCTTAGTTTTGTTTTATTAGGATGTTGCGGGGTCTGTCCCAACATCCATCTCAGTATTTTAGAGGCTTCATAGATAGTCAGTCAGTTAGTTTTGAGTCTCTCATATGTGTATATATGTTAATATTCTATTTTGAGACTCGAGTTGCCTTTTTGGCCAGATTTTATTAGTTGGTTGTTTTATAACCTTTCATTGCATTGAGTTGTGCTGTTGAGTTAAGTTTCCGTTGAGTTAAGAAAGTCAGGCCAAGGGTTCGCTTGGGGCCAGCAATGGTCTCCGAGTGCCGGTCCCGCCCAGGGTATAGGCTCGGGGCGTGACACTAGCATAGTTCGAGAATTAGGAACTCTATAATACGATTATTTCAAAATTTAAGCAATGCAACGAAGTGATAATTCAAGCTTAACCAAGAATCTATGTATGAAACTATTTTAAGCAAACAAATTACCTTCAATGATTCTGGAGTTCAAGAATTAGAAACTCTTGAAGAAAAAGCTACTACGCGAGCAGAAAGCTGAGCTCCCAAAACAGTTTTAGAAGCGAGAATCCTTGTCGTAGGAAAGCTGTTAATATAAAAGAGATGTGAAATTGGATGAGATGATGGCTTATAACATCAAAGAAAATTAAAACTTATATCAACAGCCACTAAGAAGGAAGTGAAGTGTGTATTATTAATGTTTCCAATCCTTTACCTAACAGCTGTTGTTGGAATGTTGAAGGGGATGGCCACACCCTTGTCTGCTTCATCAATATGGATCATCGAAACTCCAATTTCTTTAACTATAATTAATGCTTTTCTCTAGCTTTGACTCACTTGAACTTCTTGCATGTCGACACACAAGAACCTTTCCTTTGGCCTTAGTTCCAAAAAACTATCTAAGCAATAACTAGTGGAAAACAAAGGGAAAAGTACTTCAATATAGTTTTGAATGCATATATATCTACATTTAACAAAAAGCGAGTACCTTCTACTACACCTGAATTGATAGGGAGTGAAATATCCTGCATAACCTTCAGAAGCAAGTATGATTCTTGAAGATGTATTCATTTTATATAAGCAAAGACTTTCCCCTCCCAAAAAATGAGAACATATATATTGAGGATATAGATATTGAATAATACTTAAACATGTAAATTAATTAAAAAGTGGGATTACCATGAGTCGAACTCTATTTTCTAGTATAATATCAGACGTAAAATCTCTCTCGGTTGAACTGGTTGCAACTGTGATCATTCAGGGAGATAAATTTTTGGCCGAACCAGAGGCTACTTCATTTCCAATTGAGTTCACCACAAGTAATATCCCACGACTATCATCATGAAATGACCCCAAAGAAATAGCATCACTTAAATAATCTCCTTGGGGAGCATAAGGGTCCAAAGATACAGAAATGACATGAACCCATATCTATAATTGCATCATCAAATGCAGCCAATATATCAAAATCATAGCAACCAGAACTCCAACAAGTTTCGTACACTGATATCGTAGCCATTGGGGCACAACCTCTAGTTCCTGCAGATGCCAAACCTATGTAATTTATATTAGCTACGTAACTCCCAACATCAGTTGACGCTGTATTACTTGCATTATTAGTAGTGTCCCTAGAAAACTTGAATATGGTCCTTCGATCGGTCATCTGCTTCAGCTACATAACCACTCATTCACAAGGATTTAAACAAATGCAAAGAAGAAATTGGAAAGTTGAAAAACTGAATAAACTTGAATTAAAGAAAATCTAAGCAAACATATCTGATCATTCGCAAATGATTAAATGATCATTCGCAACCATATACACCTTAATGACAAACATAGCACTTTTTCAAAGTTATGTTATTTTACTCTTTTAAACAAAAGAAACCTGAAATGAGAGCCTTTTACGTGACAACACAACAAATGAAGGGACCGACTTGGTTTTGTCCCATCAATCACCTAAACTAATGATCATATCTTTCACCTAACTGGAAAATGATGGTTGCAATTAACATAGCTTGAGCTGAATGAATAAAGAAATGATCACATGTATCAATCAAATCAATGATTACATTATCTTGGATTTTGGTGGGAAAATCTGGGATTTCCATTCTTTCATCACCAATGAGCCACATAAAATTCCGCGAATGAGTTGTATTCAGGTTTTTCTTAGTATTGAGATATACAGATGCCACTCCGGGCATTTCTGTTTTGTTTCAACATTCAAGACAAACAAAAAATAATTAGTGTTTCTGTGGACATTCAAAGTAATTAAAAGATACAAACTGAATTATTACCAGGAAGACGAAATTGATTGCTATGTAGCTTCATGTATGAAACTTATTTGATCAGTAACAATCAAAATTATGGACGAAGGACCAAATATCATACTATTATTGTTGATGATTGGCAATAAAAACCACTATTAAAGCCAGAGAACGAGTTCCAGCATAAGATAGGAAATAAGGTTCTACCTGAGACAACTTCTCTGATTACTTTTGCTTAAGTGGGTTATTCTTTTACTACTCAAATTAGGTTTACTGACCGGATATTATACTTTTAACACCAAATATTAGTCTGTCGATAATGTTACAACAAAAATTAGCTTTAATGTCCGGAAAAAAAATTCGTCACTATAAATACACTTACAACGACAGGATTTAGATCCCTTCTTTAAGAAATGGTCATTAAAGAACAAGTTTCTTGTAGTGACCCTAGAAACTTTTTTAGAGCTAAGACTCGAACCATATTTCGTTGTGAGTAAGATTTTACCAAGGAATTTAAAATTTCTTAAGTATTAAGGTCAGATCACTAGATATAGCACCTTGAGTTTCAAAAAGAATTAAAGAGAATTCATTCAAGTCATTCCTTAGTTCTTTTAAGTTTTGGATCAACTTCAAATGACCATAACTTTTAGCACATGATGAGTTAGTAGATCCTTAAGATATCAAATGAAAGGTCTTGGAATATTATTTCCAGCACTGCTAAGTTTGCTAATTTTCAATCTCGCATGAGGGAGATATGCCCGTTTGAAGTTGGGTTGTCCAAGTAAGGAAAGTTAAATGAAAATATGAAGGGTATGTTGGTCTTTTCCTTAACCAATCAGCTTAAAACGAATTTTAGTAATATTTTGGGGACAAATATGATTTATGGTCAGTTTTCATAAATCCAAATACGCTTAGGGTTTTAGAAGAGAGTTCATTCAAGTTATTCCTAAGTTCTTTTAAAGTTTTGGGTCAGTTTTCATAAATCCAAATACGCTTAGGATTTTAGAAGAGAGTTCATTCAAGTCATTCCTAAGTTCTTTTAATGTTTTGGGTCATCTTCAAACAACCATAACTTTTAGCACAGGATGAGTTAGGAGACCCATAAGATATATAATTAAAGGTCTTGTAATCCTCTTTTCAACGCTACCGAGTTTGCTAATTTTTGAGCTCATATGAGGAAGATATGCCCGTTTGAAGTCGGGCTATCCAAATAAGGAAAGTTACCCGAAAATATGAGGGATATTTTGGTCTTTTCCTCACCCAATTGGATATAAGCGTTTTTAGTAAGGATTTAGGAGTCTAAACTGATTGGAATCAGTGTTAGTTATTCCTAAAATACTCTTAGGGTTTTTAGAGGAGTTCAAGAAGAAAAAAGAGGAGAAAAGGTTCAAAGCTCCAAGCGTTCGTTCAAGAAATTCAAGACTTCACCAAGAACCTAGTTCTTTGAGGTATGTAAGCTTCCATAGTGTCGGGTTCGTTCACCCACACGCCAATCATGAGTTTTTTTTGCAAAGCTATCCATAAATATTGAGCAATTTAAGTTCTTGATGAGTTTTTGATAAGCGTTCTTGAAGTTTCGTTCTAAATCTTGTTTTGTTGGGATTTTGATCAGTTCTTGAAATGAAAGTTAGGAGTTTGAGAGTTTTTTTAGTAGATTTTCGTGTACTTATGTTAGGTATTCGAATCTAAGTAAGTTGGGAAGAAATCATTCGATTCTAGGCGAATTAGAGCCAAAAAGCAAAGAAGAAAAATTCGTCGGATTGTTTTGGGGAGAGGGTTGGGGCGGCGCCCTCCCCCCCCCCCCGATGCGCCATAGGGGGCTGGGGAGGCACCCCAGCAGTGCACCAGGAAGTGTTCTCTTAAGTTTAGGGGTTGGCGCCTGGCCCACCCTTTTTCCGTCGTTTTGCCCGCCTAAGTTCTTTTAAAGTGTACCTTTACTCCCTATTGATTCCAAACACTCTAAACTACTTCTAAACACCTATAAATCATTCATAACATGAATCATAACCTTGAATTCATAATTCAAATTCGAGGTATAGTTAAGAGTTAAGTCTTGAGAGTTCTTTCGAATATTTTGAGAAAATTCTTTTGAGTCCTTTTGAGGAGTCTTCTACAATTTCTAATAACTTGTTTCAAGACTCAAGTAGGTGAGTATGAGAATGAGGGGAATGTATTTGTGAGTCTACATTATCACGAAGATCTTTCGTATCATAAATCATAAGTCTTGAATTCATAATTCAAATTCAAGACAAAGTTAAGAGAACAGTTCAAGAAAGTCTTTGAGTTAAATCATGAATCCTTTGAGATCAACTATCGATTTGAGCTAAGTTTTGAGGAAGTAAGTATGAGAATGAGATGAGTCGTATACATGAGTTTCATTTTGGTATGTCGACCCTTGAGTCAAGTCGTTCATGCCCATAATTCTGCATGAACTCCATAAGTTGAGTATCTTTGAGAGGAGTAGTATCATCAAGTTCTAAGTCTTGAGTATTGAGTTCCTAATCCTTTTGAAATTATATTCCTACTCATGGGACTACTACATGTTACCCATGAAGGTCCTTGAGTTGAGTAGTTCATGCCCATAATTCCGCATGAACCCTCTGAGTTGAGCATTCTCGAGATGAGTAGTATGATTGAGTTCTTGAGTTTTGAAATTGTTGAGTTCCGAGTATTGTGTTCTATGTATGGTTATTGAAAACCTTGAATTGAGTCGTTCACGCCCATAATTCGGCATGAACCCTATTTTTAGAAGTCTTTTACAATCGCTTTAAACTTGTTTTAAGACTTGAGCACTTGAGTTTGAGAAAGAGTAGAGTTGAGTTCATTTTTTCAAAATGAATATATGGAAACTAAGTACTTTCAAGAGTAAATGTTTTCACATTTAAAAACGGAGGAAACTGAGATTTCCAAAAGAGTTTTGAGCAGTTTGAGTATAATCTCTTTTAAGAGAAAGATTTATGAGTAATAATCTCAAAACACAGAAAGAGTTATGTTTTTAGATATATGAGCTAGATATATTTTGGGAGTAGTATTGAGCACCGATATGGGGGAGAGTTCTAACAACTCACAACCCCCATAAACTATGAAGCCAACGTGGGTAGAAAGGGTCAATAGGCTAGGAAACCATTTCCGCTAAAGAGTTCTCTATTGCAATGTTTTTTGGCAGGTCTCACAGCCCCATAAACTATGAAGCCAATGTGGATAGAAAGGGTCATACTTTTTAGATGATTCCTTAATGCTTTTAGCATAGACTAGTTGATCCACTTAGTAGTAGGTTCTATACCCCGACAAAGAATTGGACAGTTCTGGCAGCGTGAGCAAGACGTTGTATCATCACATAGCTCATAGTGATGGTTGTGGGTTAGAGAATCTCCCATAGAGTTATATTGTATTTTTATATACAAATTCAGTTATTATTGTATTCTTCAATACATTGAGTTGCTATCTACTGTTTTAAAAGCTTTTCATATATTGCATCTTTTATTGATGCTTTATCCTTGAGTATCCAGAGTTGAACTATGTTTCACTGCGTTGAGTATCTTATTATTGAGTTGAGCCCTATTTTCTCTGAGTTGAGTTGAATTGAGTGAGTTGAGAAGAGGTAAGTATGTTTCTTTTCTATCAGCAGTTCAAGCTTATGTTCATGCTTTAGAAATCCCCTTACATGCTCGTACATTCCATATATTGAGTCATTTGGCCTGCATCGTTTCATGATGCAGATACAGGTATTCAGGATCCTCAACAAGCGTTTCGTTGGGGTCATGTGATATTCCAATCAGCTTTGGTGAGCCTTCTTATATCCCAAAGGACTTCACCTTTATCTTACAGTTAGTAGTTTTGAGATGTCATGGGTCTTGTCCTGATATCCTTCTGTAATAGTAAAGGCTTCATAGATAGACAGTGTTGAGGAGTTTCTGTATTTAGTTATATTTTGAATATTGTACAGACTTTTAAAAAGGTTGAGTATTTGAGTTTATTGAATTTAATTCAGTTTTTTAGCTTTTGTATCCTAGAGTTAGTCTTTCGCTTGTAGCCAGCCAGGATGAGGGTTCGCTTGGGGACCAGAAATAGTTTTTGAGTGCCGGCCATGTTCAGGGTGTAGCCTCAGGTCGTGACAATTCGTAGGTCAAACATGAGAAACCTGAAATTCCAAAAACTCATCTCCAAGTCAATGACTCCCTTCCTATGGCCTGTAGAATTTCTTATGACCTGTAGAAATGACTCGTAGTCACTGTCTAAGTGCAAAAAATTATAATTTTCCCTTCCCCATTTGGCTTTCCAATATCCGAGTTGTTACAACCTCAAAAAACTACCCTAAAAGTCATTGTACAGAACTTCTAACTAAAATAAGTTTATTAGAATGTTCAATAACTAAAATAAAATAGATTGTCTCAACGCGGGAAGATGGACAAGGATGCTGTGAGAATCTCTTGTAGTCTAAAAAATGGAATTCTCACTCTTGAACTGAAATTTTAAACTCACTAGAACTGAGATCTCGAATAAACCTTTGGAACACGGTATATTAGTGACATATTAAGCCACTAGGTAGTAGTAGGCCTCATATGCTGACTTAATTTAGAACAAGTAACAATACATAGGTCTAATGACAAGTAGGCCATACTGCAAGACATACTTAATTCATAGTCAACATGTATAGTAACCGTAAGATCAATCATATCATTAATAGATCATTTAGTCATCTAATATTCAAAGCATGATTACTCATACAACAATAAGTAAATTTAACTCACATGCTAAAAACTTATTTATGTCAATATTCATGAGCTACAGTGGACCAGCATCGTTGATATATTATACTAGCATTGTACTCACTTTATATATATACCAACGTGGTATTCGGTCCTACATAAAAAATATTATACATATATATATGTGAACGTGGTACTCATTCTAACATATAATAAAACATACAATATACATGTATCAGCATGGTACTCATGAATCCAACGTGTAATACAATGTAAAATATATATGTTCCGGCAGGGTACCTGAACCAACCATGCATTTAAAGTATACAAATTCACATCATCAAGCCGATCACGTCTGAAGAACAATCAACAATCATTAAACTTAAGAAAATACATGAAACTATGTCACGTTTAAATCTAATTAACCATAGCCTAACTCAACCAAAGAGATGAAATGCAAGCTATTTTGCTAAAGCATTGCACTTTCTTGAAGTTTCGGTTCGTTCACGATTTAAACACAAAAATATCACATATTAAATCATTTATTCATTAATCATAGACCTTAAGGACTACACCGTATTGATTTTGCCTTGATCAAAGAAGGATTTTTCACCCACCAATTTCTCCAAGTTCCCATATTCCATGTTATAGGGAAGAATTTCTATGCTTGGAAGAAATAAATCTAACAAGCTAAACTTATTATAATACAATATTTAGGGATATCCATAACGAGTTCCCATATTTCCTAAAGTAGGAGTTTAGTCTAAGGATTTACAATCTCATGATTATATTATTTTAACAACGTAATCCATGTTCGAATGGACTAATGAATTTACCCTTAGATTTATCCTTACAATAGGAAGAGCCCTAGCAGGTGGAAAATTGTCTCTCTTAAGTTTAGGGATGAGTCTTTGGATATATGTTGTGGAGAGAATAAGGTCTAAAATCGTGTTATGAATGTAAATGATAGTGAAAGCAGGCTATGGTGGATCAACTATGAAGGAAAAGTCAAGCTCTATTTTTTCCCTCATCTTGGTTGAGGAATCTACAGTGAGCAACTTACCAATATGGAGGTATCACTATATATATGGAGGCAAGGGCCCTGTTGTGATTAAGACTGCCATTGACTTGGGGAGCCTTTCCAAGTTTTCCCAATTTCCAACACACTTAGGCTTTTTGGATAACATAGAAACGTCTTACTGCAGAAATTGCCATAATTGATGTTCCACTAATCACTTTTTTTTTATTATAAAAGTTTTATGGATCACTAATCCTCTCAACTAACATATTATAAGTTAAAAACCATTAAACACTACATCAGAGATCACAATTGATACCTAACCCCCATAACACAAGATCTTTGTGAAAAAATAGCCTAGGTTGAAATTTTTACCAAATCTCATCCTAAGCAAACTCTACCCATATACTTCAATTTTTGACAACCTCCATAAAGACATAACAAGTATTCGTCATAATAGGTATATTTTCTATTTAATACAGGAAATATAATAATATTTTTCACTAATTGATTTCACTAAATCTCATGACTCGAAATTCAAAGTTAATGATGAGAACTATACGAATCTAACGGTAGGTAAGCTAACTCTTAGCCCAAATCATATATCATGTCAACATGCATAAGTAATGAACATAGCGGAAATAATGTTGTAATATCAAACTTTCATAAAATCATATATTATTATAACTTGGAAACTCTAATGTGCAAAGTTGGATTATCATTATGTGTCTATATTAATTAAAATGTTACAAAATGTTGAATTGATTAAAAATCAATTCATAAGATCATATTATACTATATACTAAAAGTTTATAGGTGTTAAATTCTTATTGATTCAAGTTTAATATCTGATCCATTAATCTTCCACAGATAAAAGCAAGTTCACATGTTTTGTGTATCTTTTTACAAGAAAGTCCAGATAGTGTTTCATAATAAGTGGAGTTTTTCATCTTCCAGCAATACTAAAAATTAACCCAATACTTATTTGTTTGTTCTATACGTTGTACGATAAATAACAACGTATATGTATATCAGCCTTTGAAATCCTTCCTTTCAAATTATAAAAGTGCTCATCAGTTAACCTTTTTTTTTTCATCTGTGACAAACCATCATACTTGGAAAATATTTTTCCTAGATATGAATATTAATCATTTAATTTTATTTGATATATATCATTCCCTCAGAAAACCATATTTCCTTCGCAATCATTAAATTTGGTAAGCATATTTCATTTTGCTATTATTTAGGACTGTTATGTGGTTTCAAGTTGCTCGTTGCAATCTATATTTCTTTTAAAAAAATTCTTTATTAAAAAATTCTTTAGTTGCACATCGACAAAATGGTTCACCACCTTGGAGTTTATATGTTGAATTTTTAAAGCTTATTTATGATTTTGAAACAATGAAAGTAAACTATATGAATCCATATAAAAAAAAAGATATTACATCATATCAAGAATACTAATAACAAATGGTGATATTTTTTTATTTCATTTTATTTATAAAACCTCCAATTCTTTAACCCAAATCATTATACAAATTGTTTAATACTTCACCACATTGAAAAATTGAGAGTAATGGAGGCCTTTGATATTATAAAGATAATATTAAAAGAATTCGATCTTTCATAGTTTTTCTTTTACTTTTTGATAGTTTTTATGTAGATATTGGTCTTATTCACGGTTGATGTGTTTATAGTACTTTTTTATACACTTTACATCAAAATCTCAAAACATCGATAAAATGTATTCGAATAAAATTTGTATGAACATATTGAGACTGAGTTTTAATATAATTTCTTCAGAATGTGTGTTTCTAGAGTAAATTATAACTCATATATATTTATATATATAAGGTTTTCTCTTTTTTCATATACATTCGTATCATGGTTTAATTATATTTCTTTGTTCTCTCACTTAATTTAAATCAAACTAATCTCCTTAAATGTTACTTACTTATTTACAAATAAAGAATCACGATGGTACATCAATGAAGAGGAGGTCAAAACTGATGAAGAAAGTTTAATAAAATTCCAATATGAATATAGTATCCTTCGTATAGATATTTGATCATTTAAATTGACCCAATGAGTCACAAAGTTAATCATAATGACAACTTATTTTCAATTGTTTTCCAACTACATTGAGTAGAATAGCAATCTGCCTTCCTCTTTGGTTGAAGAAGGTCCACTTATGGCTATATATAGTAGAATCAAAGGCTGGCTTCACCTTTGTCCGAAGAAGCTCCCCTAATGGTTGATCCACTATTAGATGTCTGTTGGTCTAGAGGCATAAAGAAGACTAAATGAGTACACCTAAAATATATATAACATAGATTGTTAGTCAAAGACTATAACAAAAGATCCATAAACAATTCTCATCCAACAAGACATAATAATGAGATGGGTGGTTGTTGGCGAACAACCTTGTGTGCTAACATTTCTGGACTGCGACAAATGTGATCGAAGACTACTTTTTTGTGGACCAATCCCAGTTACATTTGTGGTAGTCCAAAAGCATCATCACACAAGGTTGTAGATTAAAAGATATGACACCCTATAGTTGATGTAAGATCTTTCATTTCAACCTTCAAAAATACTAAAAAAAAAAACATAAAAAACTGATTATCATTGCTTCTATCTATATAATAACAAAGGCCTCACTGTTTCTGTTCTTTTTAATAGAGTTAACTGATTATCATTTAGTGAAGTATTAAGCTAGATAGTGTATTGTGTTAAAACATAGAAGTTTTAATTTATAGCTAAAAGAAGAAGAAAATAACTAGTTTAGTCAATAATATTATAACATGATATAATATCATATCTTTCACATGGGTTCTTATAGTTGAATTTAACTATTGCAAGGATATTTGCAATCTACTTACATTTATTTCTAGACTACTTCTTTTATTTCTAGAATATTTCATTTAATTTATCATACTTAATTTTGGAGGATGAATTTTCAAATACAATATTTTTGAAATTTAATAGTAGAGGAAATTTTTTGAAATTTAATTGTTTTAAATAATATGTTTTATTCAATATTAAGTTTTCTATTGGATAGAATATACTTTCATCAAAATCTTGTTGATGTAGTACATAGTATTGTTGCTTTTGTCATGACCCAACTGACCATGATTAACACCCACACTAACCATATAATGGGAGAACTATTGAAAAATAAGATACTAGGCCACTATAAGACAATCTAACAAATAACTAATAATTAAATCCAACTGCGTTTTATAAATAAAGTCAAGGTAAAATACTAAACTAATTCAACATTTGTCTTGACCGAAAGAATACCCTGATGTGACATGTCGTATAAGACCCCGAAAGGCCCTACACAAGCCACTTCATATGCATATAAAGAGTGGAAACTCATAGTTTTGACAAGCCAATCTAATACATCAAAGAATTGGTCAGGACGTAACCCATATACCATGTACAACGTCTGAAAAATAAAGACATATAAAAATAAAGTAAAAATGACATGGTCCTCAAAACATGAGGACTCACCACGTCTTCAACCTTGAACGATCAACTAGCTACGAGCTGGAGGAGATGAAGCATCACACCCTACATTATTAAACAATGTAGGAACAAGTATAAATAATTAGTACATAGAATGTACTAAGTATGAGGTATATGCATAAAAACATAAAACATGATCATAAAAGGACAAAAGGGGAAAACATGATATACTTGACCAAAGCTAAAGCGCAACATAGTAAATCCTTTAAAGAAGAATCATAAATCATGGACATGGTCAATGCATCTTAAAATCGTAATAAAGGCTTCATAATACCTTTAAAGTCACTTTAGTTCATTTTGTGGGATATTTACTAGTAACCGACATAAATCATGTGAGCTATAACCTGGAATCTGGTGTCTTACTCCCACACCAAAAAAAGGTGTCCTTGCTTACCAAGGCAAATACCTTAAATGTCTAGCCTTGGTGGATAATCTTGTTATGTTACTTAAGACAATCCTATGGGGACACAATGTTTGGGACAAAAAGATTGCTACTAGAGACTCGACCTCTACTAACGGGAGAGACTCGACCTCAATGTCCTCTCGATGCTAGCTAACTAAAGTCCCAAGGAAGTTAGTCATAAACATAATCATGTCATCGTACATGGAAAAATACAATTAAGTTACTAATCCAAGTTTAAATAATCATAGAGTAGCTCTTTAAACTATATGTGAGAAAACCTTTTACTAATCATAATTTCTTAGTTTGAGAAAAACTTTCACAATTTCATTGATGCTCATCTCAAAACAACGTAGATCATAAACCATCCATTTTCATTAACTTTCATAAAAACAACATTCATATATTCATAGCATCTTCGTAATTCATGTCTTTAAGAGTTTATAGTCAAAATCATAGAAAATTTGATGGGTTTATGTGAAATCAATGAAAAAAAAACATGTAATTGAGTCAAAACAATCGTGATAAGATTATATTAAAACAATTGAGTCAACACAATCAGAACTCATGATGAATTGAATGCAAAACCTAATCAAATTAATGAAATTGAACTTGCAGAATTGAGAAATCTTTGGGGCTCAATGTGTTAATGGAATTAATCTATTGATGAAACTGTCACGACCCAAGCCTACACCCGGAACATGGACGACACTCAAGAACCATTTCTAGTCCTCAAGTGAACCCTTATCCTCACTAACTACAAGTGGAAGACTAACTCAAGCATACATAAGCATTAAATTGAAAGAAATGCTTAAAAATAGTTTACTGAATCTCAAAACTTCGCTAAATATACTGAGTATGAAACATAAGTTTTAAATAAAACATTTGAAACTGAAAGACTCCAAAATAGTCTATCTATGAAGCCTCTACTATATATAGATGAATGTCGGGAAAAGATCCACGACTACTCAAGAGAACTACTGGTAACAATTCATGAAACTGGAATCCTCTGAAAGCAAGGAGGTCTTTCTCAAAAGATGATGAGCAGATGAAAGTGATCTCAACGGGCTTTTGTTGAGGATCCTAAGAACCTGTATCTGCATAATTAAAAGATGCAGGTCGAATGACATCAGTACATTGAATGTACGAGTATGTTATATAGTTGAATAACAAATACCTGCAGGAAAGGACTGCAATAGATAAAAATGTAGTCAAGCTGAATGTAAGGAAATAAAGGAGTTAAATAATTTAAAACATTAAAAAATACTTTCTCAGCTCTGAACTCAACATAATAAGTAATATATAAAAATACACTTTAACTCTATTGGGAGATTCTCTAACCGATAACTATCACTATGAGCTATGTGATGATACAACGTCTCACTCACGCTGCCAGAACTGTCATATACCCTGCCGGGGTATAGAACACCACAACTAAGTGGATCCACTAAGCTATGATTACAAATTAGTAAGGAATCATCTAAAAAGTATGACCTTTTACGTGTTGGCATACATGGTTTATGAGGACTTCGAGTTGTTTGAACTCGTCCCCATATCGGTAGTCAATACTAATTTCAGTAATATATACTCATGCTCATATGTTTAAAAACATAACTTAGCCTCTGGTTTGAGATAATTTCTCAAACTACCTATAACGACCTGTGGCGTTATAGAAAAGCCAACGAGAAAAATTTTGGGCCGGAAAACTTTTTCGTAGTAACTTGGAATTTCCCAACCTAGTCCAGATTTGGACGAAATCGGAGTCAGTAAGGTCTAGGGAAATATGGTAAAAATTGGGTCTTTTAATTATGATTTTGATCACATGAGTAGATAGCTAAGACGTTAAGAAACCCGTACGACTTTACGAAATTAAATTCTGGAGAGTAGAACTCCTGAAACTGATCTTAGCGTGAACGGGTAGTTTTTGAATGTCGTTGGTTGAAGGTGTGTTGTGAAATGAGAGTGTGGAATTCTTAAATCGACTCACTGGTTCCGTGCAGGCCTACAGCGAGAATTTGTGCCGCCAAGGTTGGGCCACTGTAGCGGGGTAAGTACCGTTATGGCGGGACAGTCACGATTTAAGTTGGAAGTAAACCCCAAAACGTCTTTATTCTGTAATTTTCGTTCTTAAGAGTAAGGAGAGGAACCCCAAGCGATTCTTGACATTTTCCCACCATTCTTAAGGCTAAAGGTAAGGTTTTAAATCCTGAATCCATTTTTTGATACGTAGATCGTAATCTAATGGGTAATTATCATTGGGGGAAGGTTTTGATCTGGAATTTTTTGTGGAAAAATTCCTAATCTAGGTATGAGGATCAAGGGATTAACCTAGGGTTGATCTTATTGATTATAATATGGGTAATTAAGTCTTGTATATTGATCCTAGCATTATATTGATTGTTTCTAGACCAAGAACAAGCGAAAAGAATTCGGAAAGGGAAGGATCAAGTTTCTTAGGGGATACAAGCTTTGTTCGAGGTAGGTGATGGTTGTGATTTCATGATTGTTTGATAAATGTTTGTTCTTGCTTCATTATAATACGTGTATGTATGTGAATGTTGCACTATTGATCACACTAATTTTAAGTGAGGATAGATGAATGATGAATGCCATGAATCATGACTTGACTGTATGATTAGGAGAATGTACTTTGTGATTGTGATTGTGGCTTGTTGAATGGATCAGGTGTTGAATTTTGACACATTAACTTGGATCGGTTGCCACGTTCTGGCATAAATATGGGATTGGTTGCCACGTTTTGACACAAAAATTTGATTGGATACCACGTACCGGTATGCTAACAGTTAGGGTTTGGATTCTATGAGAGGACCATTGACTTGACATAACTGTGTAATTGAGAATTGTGAACTTGATCGTTATTCTTAAATGATATTGATATTGTATATGTTCAGTGTATGCATGTTATTATTATGTTGTAATGGCTTATGTATGTTGCACTTAGTGGGATAGCCGCGTGATCCTACCAGTACACTGTGGTTGTGTACTGATGTTGCAATTGCTCTTTCTTTGTTGAGGTACAGGGCATCTTCCGGCGGCTATTGACAGACTTCGCTTAGAAGATTAATGATTGTTTCGAACTCAAGGGTGAGCTAGTTCTTCTGGGGTGCCATGAGTTCTCTTTCATTTAAAGTCCACATTTTCGGACTTAGACTTTCTAGTTAGTTATTCCTATGTTAGTTTGGGGTTGCACCCCTTCTTGTTAGACTTATGGATCTAGTTAGAGTTTTGGTACATTGACTTTCAGGTTCTAGGTATTACTTCCGTAATGTTAGTTTTGGTTGTTAGACTTTTGTTGGAGTTTATGGGAACTCCTTATCTTTTGCTTAGCATTTAAACTTGCTTCTGTAACTTTAAATGTTTTAGTATGAATGGTTCTCCAACTAGAGAGTTAGTGTGGTTGCCAATCACGATGGGCTGAGTCGTGACAAAGTTGGTATCGAAGCCTAGGTCCATTGATCTCGATGTACTAAAACGAGTCTAGTAGAGTCTTGCGGAACGGTACAGAGACGTTTTTACTTTTCTTCAAGAGGCTGTAGGACTTTAGGAAATCTCTCTATTTTCTTGTCTCTCCCTTAGGCTACCCCCTGGACGCGGACACGGGACCTAGGATTACAAGTCACCCCAAGCTAACCCTGATGGCATATATAAGCATACAAAGATAAACTAAATCAATGAATACTGTGCGGAAGCTAAATCATATAAATAATTTAAAATGATGGGGAATACATGTTTACTAAGTCTGAATATATGAAAAACTGAGGATTTGAATACAAATGAAAAGTCAAACTCTAAGACTAACGCTGAAATTAACTATGTCTGGAATAAAGCCTCTATTGACTAGCAATGCTGGGACATGCCTCGGCTAGATCTAGCAAATCTGAAACTAAAACTGAAAGCAAGAAGGATAATCATGTCACTAGTCCTCGAAGAATGAGGACTTACCACTGATGCTGCTGAACAGAAGATTGGGAACCTCTGACTGCTGAGGAACTGAATCTACATCACGAGAAGATGTAGCGCAGAGTATGCGTCATTACTTGAAAGGTACCGAGCATGTAGGATAGAATAAAGCTGAATAATAACATAATTGAAAAAACAAATAAGCAATGATATAATTTGAACATAATAAGTATGCTGGAAATACTGAACAAGGCTAAACTGAATGCAATGATCAAGTTTTAACATGCTGAGATTGAATACTGAACTATAATGATAAAATGGTCTATGCAATAGAATCTGACTAAACTGTAAGAGAGCTACTAATAACCGACATAAAACCACATGACCTAAATGTGGACTCCGATGTATACGCCCCATCGAGAGGACCCAATATACTCTGCCAGAGGTATAGAGGCATGCTGGCGTAATCACTAAAATGTAATGCCCAACAGAGAGGACTTATCCTACGAGGCACATAGTTCTGGGACTTGAGGGTGACTGACCCTAGTCCACTCGGTATTAAGCTTCTCCCAATTGATTAACTAAGGAACACTTTATTACTAAAATGTTGTAATACTGGATAGCTCAAATGCTGACATGCAAACTGAGAATGCAACATTAATATACTGATAATAATACATTCGAAAATGGAGGCATGTTTATATCTATAACTGAATTAACTGACCTAGCATGTGTATTTCATGAACTAAAAGAACTACATAGCTAGGGTTCTGAATTTATGCATAAATCTGGGCAAAACGATATGGAATTCATGATAATACGATTTGGGTCATTTTAGCAACTAAAACCCAACAATTCAAACATTCCAAAAACCATAAGTCTAGATAATATTAAGGGAATCAAGATTTTAGCTGAAATCTAGGGACCTAATGGGCGAAAGGAATCCACTAGTGAAATCTCACATACCTGGTGATGAATTTCACAGAGAAATCTTTCGATTTTGGGGATGGAACTAATGGAACCTTGCTGAGTTCTAAACTAGGGTTCTTGACCTCTTTCTCCTCTTACGCTCTAATTTTTCTATGTTTTGAAGAATGACCTGACTTAGATAAGTTCTAGTTATGTTTCTAGGCTAATACTGACCAAAACTACATAGTTTAGGGTTTAAACAACGTAGTTTAGGGGTCCAACGCATAAGGAAAAACCTAACTGTTGTCGGGATCACCGACGGACCATCGATCGACTGACGGTTCGTGCTGGTCAACCGTTAGTCGTGACCGGGGATGAAAAAGGGGGTTCTGATCCACAGATACGAACCACGGTTCGTGACCTGACCTATGGTCCATGGGTCCAGTCGTGGGTCAACACTTAGACAAATTTCTAGGGCTGAGTCTAGGGAGGGCTGCAGATTCGTAACATGGACCACCAACACAGGTCGTGGGTCACTCTACGGTTCGTGGGTGGCAACCGTGGGTTGCATCTTCAACTTCTGGAAATCTGCATCGAGGCCTGTTTTCGGATATGGCGTGTTACATTTCTACCTTAACTTGCTGACAATTGGGGCATTTAGCCACAAAATCTGCTATATCTTGTTACATGCTATTCTACCTAAAGACTTCGTGCAGATCACGGTACATCTTAGTGGCACCTGGATGAATAGAATATCTGGAGTTATAGGCTTCTGCAAGAATCTGTTGTCTCAACTCACCCACCTAGCAAACATAATTGATCTTGATAGCGAAGCACACCATTTCCCCCTTGGGAGAAAACCTCAACTCTCTGCTGATGGACTGCACCATTAAGTTGAAGCAATAGCAGATCACTGTAATTCTTTTCCTTAACCTCTACTACCAATAAAGATTCTGACCCATTCTGAATTGTTACACCACTATCTGATATGCTCATAAGACGAACTCCTAAGCGAGCAAGTCTATGAACCTCTTTCACTAGTTCCTTTCTTTCTTCCTCAACATGGGCTACACTACCCATAGATAGTCTGCTAAGAGTATCTGCTACTACATTGGCCTTACCAGGATGGTAATGCACACTCATATCATAATCCTTGAGGAATTTGAGCCATCTCCTATGTAGAAGATTTAACTCTTTCGGGGTGAACACATACTGAAGGCTCTTATGGTCTGTGAATACATCTACATGAACACCATACAAGTAATGTCTCCATATCTTAACTGCAAACATCACTGCTGCAAGAGGTCATGAGTTGGATAGTTTTTCTCATGCACCTTGAGTTGTCTAGAAGCATAAGCTATAACCTTACCTCGCTGCATCAACACACAACATAGGTCGACTCTGGATGCATCACAATATATAACATAACCGTCTGAATCCTCTGGTAGATTCAAAACGGGAGATGTAGTCAACCTAGCTTTCAGTTCTGCAAAGCTTTTCTCACAATCATCTGACCACTGAAATTTGACCTTTTTCTGAGTCAACTTAGTCAATGGAGAGGCTATGGATGAAAATCCTTCCACGAACCTTCTGTAATAACCAGCCAAAACTAAGAAACTTCTAATATCTGTAGGAGAGGTAGGTCTGGGCCATTGTTTCACTACTTCTATTTTATGAGAATCCACTCGGATTCCTTCGCTAGACACAATATGACTAAGAAAAGCAATAGATTGCAACCAAAACATTTGCTAAACTTAGCAAATAACTGGCGATCTTTGAGAGTTTGCAGGACAAACCTCAAGTGACTCGCATGTTCTTCCTCATTCCTAGAGTAAATGAGGATACCATCAATAAAGACGATAACGAACAAGTCCAAGTACTGCTTGAACACCTTGTTCATCAAATCCATGAAACCTACATGAGCATTGGTTAGTCCAAATGACATAACTACGAATTCATAATGACCATACCTAGTTCTGAAGGATGTCTTCAGAATGTGACAATATCTGACTTTGAGCTGATGATAATCGGATCTGAGGTCTATCTTTGAGAAATGACTAGCACCCTGAAGTTGGTCAAACAAGTCATCAATTCTGGGGATGGGATACTTATTCTTAATTGTGACTTTGTTCAACTGCCAATAATCAATGCACATTCTGAGGGAACCATTTTTCTTTTTCACAAATAATACTGGTGCACCCAATGGGGAAATACTAGGGCTGATGAAGCCTTTATCTAGAAGGTCTTTCATCAGCTCTTTCAATTCCTTAAGCTTTGCTAGAGCCATTCTATAAGGAGGAATAGAGATAGGCTGGTTATCTGGAATAAGATCAATTCCAAAGTCGATTTCCCTTTCAGGAGGAAGTCCGGGAAAATCTTCTAGAAACACTTCTGGGAACTTATTAACTACAGGAACTGACTCAAGAGGTGGGGTCTCGGAGCTTGAATCGTTAACCCGAACTAGATGATAGAGATAACCCTTAGAGATCATGTTTCTGGCCTTAAGGTAAGAAATGAATTGACCCATAGGTGCTAAGCTACTACCCTTCCATTGTAAGATTGGTTCGTCTGGAAATTAAAAGCGAACAATCCTAGTTCTACAATCGATTGAGGCATAACACGAATGTAAACAATCCATGCCTAGAATTACATCGAAGTCTACCATTTCTAGCTCTACAAGATCTACTGAGGTGACTTTCTACGAGACTGTGATAGGGCAATTTCTAAATACTCGTCTAGCTATAACTGGATCACTGACTGGAGTAGAGATTGAGAAGGGTTTTGAGAGAGTTTCTGGACTAAAATTGAAGTTGAGTGCTATATAAAGAGTTACAAAAGACAAAGTAGTGCCTGCTATCTTTCCACTGAGTGAACCATATTAGTGAGCCACATCCTTAAGCTGGTAGGATGCCAACTCAACCCTACCATTACAAGTCACTTGCATAACTCCATAGATTTTCTTAATCTCATCAATGAAGTTCTGTGGGTCCTCACCAACTTGTGACCCTAAAAACTCAGCCGGATTCATCTTTACAAAATATCGAACCCTAGCTGCCACTAATCCACCATTTCTATTAGTAGGAACATGAACCTGCTGATTGTTCTGGTTGGTCATACTCTGAGCCAAAAGCTAAACCGCATTCTGAAAGTCCACGTTCGAAACCTCATGGTCTGGGACTAGAGGAACTGCGTTAGCATTGCGTGCATTAGAATTCCATGCGTAAGCTCTGCGAGGAGACATGATCTTAAGCGCATAAAGACGGATTCGAAAGATATCATACCTTACGCATGATAAGAATATCAATAAAGTGCAGTTTTCCTAAAACACTTCGTAGCCTCCCTCTCATTAGATGTGGTGCACTTCACACCTATGAAAAGACTGTAGTTTGTGCAGCTTTTCAGACATCCTAGGATATTTAAACTTAATGCTCTAATACTAAGTTTGTCATGCCCCGAGGCTACCCCTTGGACGCGGACGCGGGACCTAGGATCAAGAGTGACCCCAAGATAACCCTGCTGGCATATCATAAGCATACTAAGATAAACTAAATCAATGAATACCGTGCTGAAGCTATATCATATAATTAATCTAAAATGATGGGGAATACCCATATACTAAGTCTGAATATATGAAAAACTGAGAGTTTGAATACAAATGAAAAGTCAAACTCTAAGACTAAAGCTGAAACTAACTATGTCTGAAATAACGCCTCTACAGACTAGAAATGTTGGGACATGCCCCAGCTAGATCTAGCAAATCTCAAACTAAAATTGAAAGCAAGAAGGATAATCATGTCACTAGTCCTCGAAGAATGAGGACTCACCACTGATGTTGTTGAACTGAAGATTGGGAACCGATCTATGCGTGATCTGACTGCTCAGGACCCAAACCTACATCACGAGAAGATTTAGCGCAGAGTATGTTTCAGTATTTCAAAGGTACTGAGCATGTCTGATAGAATAAAACTGAATAATAACATAACTGAACAAGCAAATAAGCAATGATATAATCTAAACATGATAAATATACTAGAAATACTAAAAAAGGCTAAACTGAATGCAATGACCAAGTTTTAACATGCTGAGACTGAATACTGAACTATACAGATAACATGGTCAATCCAATAGAATGTGACAACTGTGAGAGAGCTACTAATAACCGACATAAAACCACATCAGCTAAATGTGGACTCCGATGTATACGCCACATCGAGAGGACCCAATATACTTTACCAGAGGTATAGAGGCATGATGGCGTGATCACTAAAATGTAATGCCCAATAGAGGGGACTTATCCTACAGGCACGTAGTTCTGGGACTTGAGGGTGACTAACCCTAGTCCACTCGATATTAAGCTTCTCCCAATTTTATTAAGTAATTAACACTTTATGACTGAAATACTGTAACACTAGATAGCTCAAATACTAATATGCAAACTGAGAATGCAACAATAATATATAGCGGGATTGGAAGCGAATTTATTAGTGGCCAGGCATGAGAAGTATATAGCGGAGTTTGTGGCTAAGTGTCAGAATTGCCAACAAGTAATGTGTGAACATCAAAGGCCTGCAGGTTTGCTTCAAAGAATGACAAATCCAGAATAGAAGTGGGAAAGGATAACTATGGACTTCGTGGTTGGTCTTCCCAAGACATTGGGGAAGTTTGCTTCTATTTGGGTAGTGGTTCACAGATTGACTAAATCAGCCCATTTTATTCCGGTAAGAATAGTTTATAGTGCTGAACAATTGGCTAAGGTTTATGTGAAAGAGATAGTGAGGTTGCATGGGGTGCCCCTTTCTATCATCTCAAACCGTGGTACCCAATTCAAATCCAAGTTTTGGAGGAAGTTACATGATGAATTGCGCACACAGCTCACTTTTAGCACAACCTTCCATCCACAGACGGACGGACAGTCAGAGAGGACTATTCAAGTGTTAGAAGACATGTTGAAGGCATGTGTGATTGATTTTGGATGGCATTGGGATAAGTTCTTACCTTTGTGTAAGTTCTCCTATAATACTAGTTATCACTCCATCATAGATATGACACCGTTTGAGGAACTTTATGGGAGGGGATGTATATCACCCATTGGATGGTTTGAGGTTGGAGATGTGAAACTTTTGGGGGTTGATTTAATAAGGGATGCTCAAGATAAGGTGAAGAGTATTCAAGCTAAGTTATTAGTAGCCCAGAGTAGACAAAAAAAGTATGCAGACCATAATGTAACAGATATGGCATTTTAGACTGGTGAGAATGTTCTTCTTAAGGTATCACCCATGAAAGGGGTGATGAGATTTGCAAAGAAGGGCAAGCTAAGTCTGCGATACATTGGTCCCTTTGAGGTTCTTGAATGTGTAGGGCTAGTGGCTTATAGATTGGTTTTACCTTCTAATCTATCTGAAGTTCATCTAGTGTTTCATGTATCCATGTTGAAGAGATATGGTGACAGGGAATAAATCATATAATGAGACTCAGTTGTGTTAGACAAAGACCTTCAGTATGAGGAGGAACCGATTGCATTTCTTGATCGTGACGTCCGGAAGTTGAGGACCAAGGAGATTAAGTCCGTGACAATTCAATGGAAGTATCGTCTAGTTGAGGAAGCTACTTGGGAAACCGATAAGTACATGCGAGACAAGTATCCCCAATTATTCGTCGATTCAGGTACTACTCCATTCCTTCCTTAGCCTATTTTTTCCTAAGTTTGTCATTCGAGGACGAGTGATGGTAAATTGGTATATATTGTAATGACATGTTCCCGTCGTTATAGAAAAGCCAACGGGAAAAATTTTGGGCCGAAAAACATTTTCGTAGTAACTTGAAATTTCCCAACCTAGTCCAGATTTGGACAAAATGGGAGTCAGTAAGGTCTAGGGAAATATGGTAATAGTTGGGTGATTTAATTATGATTTTGATCACATGAGTAGATAGCTAAGACGTTAAGGAACCCGTACGACTTTATGGAATTGAATTTAGGTGAGTAGAACTTCCGAAACTGATCTTAGCGTGAATGGTTAGTTTCTGAATGTCGTTGGTTGAAGGTGTGTTGTGAAATGGGTGTGTGGAATTATTAAATCAACTTACTGGTTCCGTGCATGACGCTACAACGGGAATTTGTCCCGCCAGGGTGGGGCCGCTGTAGCGGGATGAGTACCGTTGTGGCGGGACAGTCGCTATTTAAGTCGGAAATAAACTCCAAAATGTCTTTATTCTGCAATTTCGTTCTTGAGAGTAGGGAGACCAACCCCAGGCGATTCTTGACAATTTTCTACCATTCTTAAGGCTAAATGTAAGGTTTTAACTCCCGAATCCATTTTTAGATCCGTAGATCGTAATCTAATGGGTAATTATTGATGGGGGAGCATTTTCATCTGTGAATTTTAGTGGAAAAAGCCCTAATCTAGGTATGGGGATCAATGGTTTAACCTAGAGTTGATCTTATTGATTATAATCCGAGTAATTAAGTCTTGTATATTGATCCTAGCATTATATTGATTGTTTGTGGACCAAGAACAAGCGGAAAGAATTCGGAAAGGGAAGGATCAAGTTTCTTAGGGGATTCAAAATTTGTTCGAGGTAGGTGATGGTTGTGATTTCATAATTCTGTGATACATGTTTGTTCTTGCTTCATTATAATACGTGTATGTATGCGAATGTTGCACTATTGATCACACTAATTGTAAATAAGGATAGATGAATGATGAATGCCATGAATCATGACTTGATTGTATGATTATGAGAATGTACTTTGTGATTCTGATTGTGGCTTGTTGAATGGATCGGGTCTTGCATTCCGACACATTAACTTGGATCGGTTTCCACATTCCGGCATAAATATGGATTGGTTGCCACGTTCCGACATAAACATTAGATCAGATACCACATACCGGTATGCTAACAATTTGGGTTTGGGTTCCATGAGAGGACCATTGACTTTACATAACTGTGTAATTGAGAATTGTGAACTTGATCGTTATTCTTAAATGACAATGATATTGTATATGTTCGGTGTATGCATGATATTATTATATTGTAATGGCTTATGTATGTTACACTTAGTGGGATAGCCATGTGATCCTACCAGTACACTGTGGTTGTATTCTGATGCTGCACTTGCTCTTTCTTTTTTGAGTAGAGGGCATCTTCCAGCGGCTATTGACAGACCTCGCTTAGAAGATCAGTGACCATTTCGAACTCAAGGGTTAGCTAGTTCTTTCGGGCTGCCATGAGTTCTCTTTCGTTTAAAGTCCACATTTTTGGACTTAGACTTTCTAGTTATTTATTCCTATGTTAGTTTGGGGTTGCACCCCTTCTTGTTAGACTTATGGATCTTGTTAGAGTATTGGTACATTGACTTTCAGGTTCTAGGTATTACTTCCGCAATGTTAGTTTTGGTTGTTAGACTTTTGTTGGAGTTTATGGGAACTCCCTATCTTTTCCTTAGCATTTAAACTTGCTTCCATAACCTTAAATGCTTTAGTATTTGATTAAGTTGGTTACCTAATTAGTATGAATGGTTCTCCCACTGGAGGGTTAGTGTGGGTGTCAATCATGATGGTCTGGGTCATGACACTACCCTCTTAAATGATGTAACTACTCTAGGAATGCATAGTCCCCTTATACTCTTACTCAATTCATACTTGAAAACTCTTTTCCAAAAATATATCAAAATCATATTTTAATATGATCAGTGACGACTCAGGAAGTCATACTGCATAAACATTGATGGTATATCTAGATACCATTCTGCTCATACATTGATGGCATACTCTATTGTCATACTAATCATGTTTAAGAAACTCTTTTCTCAAAACTCGTCTTTACTTTCTCAAAACTCAGTTTAATAACTCAAGTGTTGGTTTTAAAAAGCTTTACAAAATTTATAAATCAAATCATAGGGTTCATGTGGAATTATGGACCTGAACGACTCAACTTAGAGATCTTAATAGCAATATGGAAACTCAGTACTCGGAACTCAACAATACTACTCGTCTTAAAATTTCTTAATTTATAGGGTTCATGCTGAAATATAGACATGAACAAATGAACTCAAGAATATTAATGCATAACATTTAACAATTCAATAATTAGGAATAGAATTTCAAAAAAGAGAATCTGGAACTTGAGAACTCAAAATCAGCTCATCTCAAGAATACTCAAATCTAGGGGTAGAATCCTAGATTTCTCATTAGTGACTCATAATTGTATGAAGAAAATTGAGTTGGAAAGAATGAAATTTTTGGAGAAGGACTTACCTTGAAGAAGAATCTTGAAAAGGATTGAAAGAGTCTTGAAAAAGATCGAAAGAATCATGAATGGATTCCTCTAATTTGATTTTTCCTTAGGGTTTTGCCTTAGGATTTGAGAGAGAAGATAATGATGTATTAAGAGATGAAAATCTTATCGTTTTGGGTCTTTATTTAGTCAAAAAATTCGTTTAGGGTTTTCTTAGAGGTAAAAAGACAAAAACGACCATTTTAAATATTTTTTCCGTCGGCTAATTCGTCACTACATTGTATCAAGTTACTAAAATGGTCATAACTTTTTACTCCAAACTTGGATTGTTGCGAAATTGGTGGCGTTCGAAAGAAGATTCAAATACCTTTAATTTGATAGGTTATGGGCCACTTAACTCCTTATATTCTAAGAGATATGGTCAGTTCAAGTTAATCCAAAGAGAATCTTACATCAAAAGTTAATCGGTATGGAAACTTTCAACTCTACTTTGTGCTAGGAGTTCTAGTGACCTTAATTGATATCCAAAATCATTCCCAAACTAAAGAATTTACCTTTACACATATGGAAATTTAAGAATCACCCGATATGACCCTACAAGTAAATGAAGAATAGTTCAGGTCTTAACTTAGAAATATTTGGGGTGTTACAGATACCCTACACACCTTGAGGATCAAAGCAGAAAAGCAAAGGAGGAATAGGAGAATTGAAGCTTGAAACCCTAGTATTCTTCTTGGACTTGAGAGAGAATTGGAGAAGATGAATATAGATTAAATTTGAGAATTTTAGTGAATAATGGAGTTTGGGTAATTTTAGGCGTAGAAGAGTAGTTGTAGGAATTTAAATTAGAGGCAAAATGACATAGTATAGGTATTAGATGAATACGAAAATACCCTTATGAAATAACTTTTGGAGGACCATGCAGTTTAGACCTACGGACCGTAAAAATTCCTATGGACTGCACTGGTCAACCGTAAGCTAAGTTACTGAGGCTTAAATTTGGTCAACTTCCTACGACTTCCTTCTACGTACCGTCAAACCTTCAAGGGTCTATAGACCCCATCTGTAGACCTTTCTTTTTAACCCTAAAATTCTACTAAGTCCAAAACCTTTCTACGGGATCCATCTACGACCTATTAATTTTTTTAAGGCTCGTTTTGTTCATTCATAGGTAAAACTTTTGAAACTTCAAACTGAAAACACTCAACTCCAAGTCTACAACTCCCTTCCTACGGCCCATATAATTTCCAATGATCCGTAGAAAGGACTCGTAGTCACTGTCTTAGTGCCAAATATCATAATTTCCCCTTCCCTACTTGGCTTTCCAATTTCCAACTTATTACAACCTCTAACAACTCACGTAAAAGTCATTGTACAGAACTTCTAACTAAAATAAGTCTACTAGAATGTTCAATAACTAAATAAAATAGATTGTCTCAACGTCAAGAAGATGGAAAAGGACTGCTGCGCCAATCTCCAATAGTCTACAAAATTGAGCGTTCACTATTGAACTAGAATCTTCAACTACGCTAGAACTGAGATCTCGAAGAAACCTTTGGAAAACGATAATACTTAACAATGGAAGTGTATATTATAGTGTCATATTAAGCCACTAGGTAGTAGTAGACATCATAAGCCGATTTAATTTAAAACAAGTAACAGTACATAGGTCTAATAACAAGTAGGTCATACTGCAAGACATACATAATTCATATTCAACATGAGTAACCATAAGATCAATCATATCATTAATAGATTGTTTAGTCATAAGAAATTCTATGCGTGATGACTCATACAACCGTAAGTAAAGTTAACACACATGCTAAAAACTTATTTATGTCAATATTCATGACCTGCAGTTGACCAGCATCGTTGATATACTATACTAGCATGGTAGTCGTAGTATATATATACTTTATATAGATATATATATATACAAACAGACACACACCAACCGTGGTATTCGATCCTACATAAAAAATATTGTGTATATATATATATATATATATATAAATGCCAACGTGGTACTCAGTCTAACATATAATAAAATATACAATATACATGTATCACCAGGGTACTCAATCCAAAGTTTAATACAATATAAAAAAAAAAAATATATATATATATATATATGTATGTCCCGGCATGGTACCTGAACCAACCATGCATTTAAAGCATACAAATTCACATCATCAAGCCGATCATATCTCAACAACAATCAACAATCATTAAGCTAAAGAAAATACATGAATCTAAGTCTATTTCAACTCCAATTAACCATAACCTAACTAAACTGAAGAGACGAAATGCAAGCTATTTTGCCAAAGGATTGTGCTTTCTTGAAGCTTCGATTTGTTCATTATTTAAACACAAAAATATGACATATTAAATCATTTATTCATTAATCCTAGACCTTAAGGACTAAACCGTATTGATTTTACCTTGATCAAAGAAGGATTTTTCACCGACCAATTTTCCCAAGTTCCCATATTCCATGTTATAGGGAAGAATTGCTACGCTTGGAAGACACAAATCTAACAACCTAAAATTATTATAATACAAAATTTTAGGGATATCCATAATGAGTTCCCATCATTCCTAAAGTAGGAGTTTAGTCTAAGGATTTACAATCTCATGATTATATGATTTTCACAACGTAATCCATGTTAGAATGGACTAATGAATTTACCCTTAGATTTATCCTTACAACATGAAGAGCCCTAGCTGGTGGAAAAGTGCCTCTCTTAAGCTTAGGGATGAGTTTTTAGATGTTAGGGAGAAAACAAGGTATCAAACCATGTTATGTGTGTAAATGATAGTGAAAGGATGCTATGGTGGATCAACAATGGAGATAAGGCAATCTCTATTGTTTCCCTCATCTTGGTTGAGGCCTTTATAATGAGGAACTTACAACTATAGTAGTCTTTGCCGAGGTTGCTACGATGGACACCCTTCTACATTGAGGTATCACTATATATATTTGGAGGCAAGGGCCCCATTGTGATGAAGACTGCCATTGACTAGGGGAGCCTTTCCAAGTTTTCCTATTTCACAACACACTTAGAATTTTGGATAACATAGAAACATCTCACCGCAAAAATTGACATAATTGAAGTTCTACTAATCACTTTTTTATTATAAAAGTTTCTATGAATCACTAATCCTCTCAACTAACGTAATATAAGTTAAAAACCATCAAACACTACATCAGAGGTCATAGTTGATACCTAAACCCTAAAACACATGATCTTTGTGAAAAATTAGCCTAGGTTGAATTTTTTACCAAGTCTCATCCTAAGCAAACTCTACCTATATACTTCAATTTTTGACAACCTCCATAAACACATAACGAGTCTTCATCATAGTAGGTATATTTTCTACTTAAAACATGATATACAATAATATTTTCTCACTTGTTGATATCACTAAATCTCATGACTCAAAATTCAAAGGTAATGATGAGAACTATACAAAACTAATGGTTGGTAAGCTCACTCTTAGCCCAAATAATCTATCATGTCAACAAGCAAAAGTAATGAACATAGCAGAAATAATGTTCTAATATCAAACATTTATAAAATCATCTATATATATATATATATATATATTTACCTTAAAAGAATGAACTCATAACTTGTTACTACAATATTCCTAACTTAGGTTGTAACTTTTTTGATGACTTCTGACTTTTCCGATAAGCTGTGACTTTTTTCAAAGGGTTGTGATTTTTCGATGAGTTGTGACTTTTCCAAAGAGTTGTGACTTTTCCAAAGAGTTGTGACTTTTTAAAAAAGTTGTGACTTTTTAAAAAAGTTGTGACTTTTCCAAAGCGTTGTGACTTCTCGGAAAGGTCATGATTTTTCAGATAAGACACAAAAAATATTTGCTCATACTACCCTTTTTTTACTATAAAAAAAGGGACTTCTTCTTCTTCTTCTTCTTTGTGTGATTTATTGTCATTGAGTTAATTCAAAGTAAGTCGTTCTATCCTAAGAGAGTTTATTCCATAACCTTGAGTACTTGAGGTAAATAATATAATTTTTATGATATAATAATTATTTTTTGCTTAATATATACATTAGTATGTAATGTTCCAACATATGAAGTTAACATGATGTAGTCTAAATTCGTTTGATATTTTTAACAATTTCACTTGTGATGTAGATATATGCTTCTGAATATCTTTTCCCAAAATATAGAGAATTGTGACTTTTTCGATAAGTTGTGACTTTCTTCAAAGGGTTGTGATTTTTCGATGAGTTGTGACTTTTCCAAAGAGTTGTGACTTTTTCAATAAGTTGTGACTTTTCCAAAGAGTTGTGACTTTTTCAAAAAGTTGTGACTTTTCCAAAGTGTTGTGACTTCTCGGAAAGGTCATGATTTTTCAGATAAGACATAAAAACCATTTGTTCATACTATCCTTTTTTGACTATATATAGAGGGACTTCCTCTGATTTTTCAACCACATTTTTTTCTAATCTTCTACTCTTCTTCTTCTTCTTCTTCTTCTTCTTCTTGCATTTTAAATTTTTTTGTGTGATTTATTGTCGTTGAGTGAGTTCAAAGTTTAGTAGAATATGAGGTACCACTATTCTAATGAAGTAAGTCGTTCTATCCTAAGGAGTTTATTCCATAACCTCGAGTACTTGAGGAAAATAATATAATTTTTATGATATAATAATTATTTTTTTGCGTTAACATGATGTAGTCTAAATTCATTTGATTTTGTTAACAATTTCTCTTGTGATGTAGATATATCTTTTTCCAAAATTTAGAGAATAGTGATTTTTCCGTTAAGTTGTGACTTTCTTCAAAGGGTTGTGATTTTTTGATGAGTTGTGACTTTTCCAAAGAGTTGTGGCTTTTTCAATAAGTTGTGACTTTTCAAAAAGTTGTGGCTTTGCCAAAGTGTTGTGACTTCTCAGAAAGGTCATGATTTTTCAGATAAGACAGAAAAAACATATGTTCATACTACCCTTTTTGACTATAAATAGAGGGACTTCCTCTCATTTTTCAACCACATTTTTTTCTAATCTTCTTCTTCTTGCATTTTAATTCTTTTTGTGTGATTTATTCTTGTTGAGTGAGTTCAATGTTTAGCAGAATATGAGGTACCACTATTCTGATGAAGTTAGTCGTTCTATCCTAAGAGAGTTTATTTCATAACCTCGAGTACTTGAGGAAAATAATATAATTTTTTATGATATAATAATTATTTTTTTGCTTAATAAATACATTAGTATGTAATGTTCCAATATATAAAGTTAACATGATATAGTCGAAATTCATTTGATTTTATTAACAATTTCTCTTGTGATGTAGATATTTGCTTCTGAATATCTTTTTCCAAAATTTAGAGAATTGTGACGATTTCTTTTTGATGCTCAAGACAAAAGAATGACTTTATTTATCAATGCTACTATGTGATTTACCCTCTCAGGAATTTTGCTTCAAAATAGTTATTGCTATATAAACATTTTCCTTTTGTTTTACTTATTTAATATTTCTTCATATTTCAGTATTTTAGACGAAAAAAAATTCATATGACTTGTAATAACGCTACTTGAAGTTTGTATTAGTTTAATTTTTATTATTTATTTAATAGCTAATTTTATGAGATAAATATGTTTATTAATGCAAATATATATTTATTAGTTCACACTACAAGAAAATGAGTCTTTAACGAAAGAAAATTAAGTCGCTAAAAGTCTAAATCCAGTCGTTATTAGTCACTTACGACCGGAAAGAAATTGGTCGTCTCCCGTCGTTAGTAGCTCCGACGTTAAAAGTAGACGACCAAATTCTAGTCCGGTCGTTAAGAAATCTTTAGTGACGACATAAAAATTGGTCGTTAGATCTCTTTTTGTGATAACATTTTTGCTTCGTTAATTTTTATTTTGGTCGTAGATAACTTTAGAAAGAGATATTATAGGATCTTTTAGAGACCGGAATCCTTTTGTTAATTTTTATTGATATTTAAAAAAAAAATTATTATATGAAAATTAGTTATACGTTTTGTCCCTTGTGATTGATAATTAAAAATCATTATTTCATATGTAATATGTAGTACAAAATTTCATAATTTATAAAATAGAGTCAATAATATGTCTAAATGGTTGATAATATATATAAACATGGTACGTAGTTAATTACATAAAAGAAAGAGGTTTTAAAAATCCTACAAAAAGAAAACTAAGAGTCTAGAATATATATATGTAGAGATCGTAATTAGTATTTTTAAGAAAATAGCCTAGATAATAAGTATTGTAGGTTTAATAACATTCTTGCACTTCAACTTGGTTCATTTGCTAACTTCTTCAATTGTTTTTCAACTCAATCCAAACTTGAAAATCCTTCGCAACTTCAAATTCTTGATCATTTGTTGCAAGGATAAAAGCTTGCATTAGTTAATTAAATAGTTCAATTGGTATGTTGGTGAGACATAAATAATGATTGTATAATTATTTGCTCATAAAAATATCTAGATTGTAAGAAAATACTTTGTTTCACAAGAAAAATCAGCAAGTATATTTTGACATGTAAATACTTTTGACCGTATACCTTACCATTCTAAAAAGAGAAACAATTAATCGATGCAAG
>JAJOOR010020125.1:0-38293 GCA_036250505.1 Solanum acaule | reverse complement strand
CCTGAATAAGAATATGAAGTCGAATTTCCGAAATCATGCACGGATTTTGAGATATATGGAAATTACAATTATAGGTGTTTTCGAAGCACATTTTCGGGCATTTTTGGGGTCGTTTCAAGTATGCATACACTTTCATAGTCAAGATGCAGTAGGTAGGGCATGAAGCATGATGTATAATGTAAAGTCTCTCCATGTAAGACGTAGATATAATAACGTTAGAAAACTACTCGCTTGTGGATATCACATTTGACTATATAAAGTCAAAGGATTGGAGTCGTCAGTCAAGTCTGCCCGACAGGGCTTCACTAAAACGAGCATAACATTTTACTCGAAGGTTGGATTTTAGCAAATTCGGTGGCGTTGGAAAGAGGATTCAATTATCTATCATATAATAGGTCATGGGACACACAATTCCTTTTGTGCTAAAAACTTATGACCATCTGAATTTGACCCATCAACAATATTCAGTTAACTGGCTGCTGACCCTCATCTACGGTCAGATCTACGGACCGTGGATCGAATGACGGACAGTGCTGGTCGACCATAGTTTGTGTCAGAGGCTAGGTAAAGGAGGTCTCGATCCACGGACACAGACCACAGACCGTGGTCTGATCTACGGACCGTGTGTCTGTCCGTGAGTCGGGACTTAACTGACTTTTCAGAGCTGGTTTGGGGAGGGGTTGTAGTGGTGAACCACAGACCACCAGCACAGGCCGTGGTCTGACCTACGGTTCGTGGATGGTGACCGTAAGTTGCACCTGCAACTTCTCAAAATCTGCATTTTTAGTCTATTTCGGATACGGGGTGTTACACAATGTGTAACATCTCGCTAATTGAAAGAACTAGAAAGAGCTAGAATTAGAAAGAGTGATTTTTGGAAATAATAAAAAAACTGGAAAATTGACTAAATTAAGTTAAGTATTAGTTTTGGTCAACTTCAAACGACCATAACTTCTAGCTTAGGATGAGTTTGGTGTACTTCCAGCTACCGTAGAAAAAATGTTTGAATTATCTTTCCAACGCCGCGGAGTTTGATTAATTCCGAGTTCGTATGAGTGATATATGCCCATTTGAAGTTGGGATGTTTGGATAAGGAAAGTCTAATCCGGATTTTGGAAGGGTATTTTGGTCTTTTCCATACCCAATTAAATAATTTTGTTTTTAGTAATTACTTAGGGGTCTAAACTGAAGTTGATCAGTTTACGCTTTTGAGATTTGAGTTAGGGTTTTGAGAGAAGAGAAAAGAAGAGGAGAAAGGAGAAGAGAAGACAAGGAATTGTCAATTCTTGAAGCTAAGGTCGTGGATTTCGTCAAGGGGCGATCCATACTAGGTATGTGAGACTTTCATATCATTGGGTTCGTTCACCCACGCGCCAAAAGTTTTTATTTCAGCAAGAATTCGTTATAAAAAGGGTTGAAAGTCTGAAGTTCTTGATATGTGTTCTTGAATTTGCTTCGTTCTTGAATTGGGCTGAATTGAGGGGTTCTTGAGATTATTGCATCGAATTATAGAGTTATTTTGAGTTAGGTTCTTGTCTACATTTACTGGGTATTTGAATCTAAAGAGAATTTGAGAAAAATAGTCAAGTTTAGGCGATTTGGGGTTGGAAAATAAAGAAGGAAAAAGTCGGGTAGATCTGGGCACCAGGTCCGCATTCCTCAGATTTAGGGAAATCTACTTCGCGGAGCGGAGTGGTCACGGACCTTTCTGCCTCAAAATTTATTTCGCGACCAAATATTTAAATGCATCTCCGCGTCGCGGACTTGCTTCTAGATAGTGATTTCTTGAGCTTTTCTCATGTTTAACTATCTAGAAACACTCCTAAATATCATGAGATCTTTCCTTTCACAAATCACAATCCCTGAATCCATAATTCAATTCAAGGAAAGTTAAGAGTCAAGTCAAGAGAAGTTATGAGTCAAGTTCAGAGAAATTCATCAAGTTTTCAAAAAGTATTTTACAAACGTTTTAACTTTGTTTTAAGACTTAAGCTTTGAGTTGAGTAAAAAGTAAGAGTAAAGTTCATTTCTTCAAAGATTATACGAGAACTAAGTATTTCCAAGAGTTAAAAATGCTTTCACATTTGAGCAAGAAAGGAAACACTAATTTCCAAGAGAGCTTTTAAGCTAAGTTTTGAGTAATTATCTCATACCAAAGAAAGAGTTTTGTTTTTAAAACATATGAGCTGAGTATATGTTGGGAGTAGTATTGAGCACCGATATGGGGACGCGAGTTCATAATAACTCACGACTCCATAAACCATGTAGCCATCATGGGTAGAAAGGATCATACTTTTTAGATGACTCTTTAGTGCTTTTTAGTATAAAGTAGTGGATCCACTTAGTTAAGGTATTCTATAAGACGGAAAAGTATAGGACAGTTCTGGCAAGTGGGCAAGACGTTGTATCATCACTTAGGCTCATAGTGGTGGTTGTCGGTTAGAGAAACTCCCACAGTATTATAGTACTTTATTATATGAGTAAACTGAGCTGCTATTGTATTTCTTTAATACATTGAGTTGTCATCTACTGTTTTAAATGCTTTGTATAAACTTCACCTTTATTATTGTTTTTACTTTGCATTTGAGTTGAGTTATTCATGAGTTGAGTAAAGCCAAGGTAAGTGTTCCTTTCAGATTCCTTTCAAGCTTATGTTATGTTTAGTCTTCCCCTTACATACTCGTACAATCAATGTACTGATGCCATTTGGCCTGCATCATTTTATGATACATACATAGGTAACCAGGATCAACATCCAGCGCCTCGTTGATCCAATTGAGCACTCAGAGTCTGTTGGTGAGCCTCCTTGCTTTTCAGAGGACTCCATTTACTTTTTTTTCTAGTATTTCAGTTATTATGATGACCGGGGGTCTTTCCCTGACATCCCTCTTTGTTTTAGAAGTTTCATAGACGAGTAGTTATAGTTCTTTAGTCTTTCCGTTTTCAATTGTATACGTTAAGACTTGATTTGCCATTTTGGCTAAGCTTTATATCTCTTTAAGTTATTGCATAAGTTATATTTTGAGACTGTCTCTCATGTTTAAGTCTTCCGCTGAGTAAGTAAGCCAGGCCAAGGGTTCACTTGGGGCCAGAAATGGTTCTCGAGTTCCAGCCATGTCCGGGGTGTAGGTTCGGGGTGTGACATAACGTTTGTGGCATAGGTGTATGGAATGAGGTTTTGACCCCTTTTAGATATACTGCCAGAGGTTTTTTTTTAAAAAATTAACTTTGAGATTCTATAATGATCAATTATAAGACTCTTGAATGGTCAACAACTAGTCTTACATCTAACTAGATATGTGATTAAATTATTTGTACATACATGCTCAATGATGTTTTAAAACAATTAATAATATTTTGTGCTGATTGTTGTTTGAGTTTGCTACTATATGATAGTTTATTTTTGATTCTTGACAACCACATACCTTACTGTTGACTCGAAATATTTTCTCACTATTTTACATTTTGAAAATACCTTACTGTTGACTCAAATCGTCTTGAGGTTGCTGGTGAGGATAGTTTTGTAGTTGTTTGGACAGTGGATATCTTCCATTTTTTCCTTTGTTTTCTATTTCTTTTGGTATTTTTCGGATTGTGTGTAATTTCTTGCATGTCCATGTCCAATTTATATCATTTATTTCCTATTGTGAGTATTTAATTTATGTATTTGCTTTTCTAACACATTGTTGAAATTTTATATTTTGTATTTTGCCTTGTGTTTTCTACTACATTCTTGAAATTTTGCTTCCTTTCTCTATCTTCTTGAAAGTCTGCATTTACTGAAATTCCTGGAATTCTATTTTTTCTAAAATTCTGTGTTTCTTACACTATTTTATATTTTCTATTTTCTCAATATCTATATTCTTGGTTTTATTTCTACCATTGTTCGTGATTTCAAGGTCAAAATCTACCCTCTTTGTTTGTTATTTATCTCTAGTCACTGCTCCTTGTCATTTTAGTATCAATATTTATTCTTGCTTATTTTATTGTATGGATTTAATTAATTTAGTGTATACCCTGAATTATTCTTGTTTTTATCTTGTTTGTAGTTTTATTAATCGGTCTTACACTTTCCGCTTGATTTAGTAGTTTTAGTAACTTCCTGTTTTATTTACATCTTGTCTAGTTACATCTCTCTAGTGGCTTTGGGGAATGATGGTGGACTAGGGTCATGTCTTTGGTAGAGGCCGGGGGCGAGGGGAAGTGGTGGTATTGTGGGGTAAGAGTTCTCCTAAGCTAAGAGTAGGGCTATTAACGAGCAAGTCCATAGAGTTTGTAAAGATTCTCAAGAAATGGATGATAAATATAACTTGTGTACATGATATCAGATGGGAAGGTACCAAGGCATAGGAGGGACTGGTTTAAGTTGTGGTACTCATGAGTATCAAGAGATAGAAACAGAGTAGGTATTTTAGTTGATGAGGACCTTCGAGAGCCAGTGGTGGAGGTTAGGAGAATTAATGATAGGATGATGACGATTAAGCTAGTCGTTGGTGGGTTTATTTGAACATTATTAGTGCTTATGCGCCTCAAATGGGTTTTAACAATGAGGTCAAAATGCTCTATTGGGTGGGTTTGGATGAGGTAGTGAGAGGTATACCAAACACGGAGAAGATTTTCATTGGTGGAGACATTAATGGTCAAATCGGGGAAGCTTCTAGTGATTTTGAAGATGGTCATGAAGGCTTTTGTTTTGGGGAGCAGATTAGAGGTGGAGCATTGCTTCTGGATTTTGCTAAAGATTTTGAGTTGGTTATTGCTAACTCATACTTTTTGAAATGGCAAAAAAGCCACTTGGAAACCTTTTGTAGCACGGTAGCTATGACTTAGATTACTTGCTTCTTAGGAAGAGTGATTAAAGACTTTTCAAGGATTGCATGGTTATTCCAAGTGAGAATATTACAACCCTATACAAGCCTTTTGTGATGGACTTGGAGATTAACAGACATAGGATGAAGAACTTATATGACAGAATGAGGTTTAAATTGGGTGGCTTCACCCCAACTCTTTCTCAGGTGATGTGGGAGAAGTTTATTGGTGTAGAGTTTGGAGTAAACAGCGGTGATGTGAAAAATATGTGGGTAAGGCAGATAGTTTCATTAGGGGATTAGCTATAGAGGTGCTAAGGATACCGAGGGGTAACTTTGGTGGTCATCAAAGATATTAGTGGGGGGATGGAAAACTCCAAGCAAAGTGGAAACCAATAAGGTTGCATATACAAAGTTTGTGGAGTGCATGGACGAGGAAGAGAAGTGAAACCTTAAAGAGATTTATAAGACAAGAAAGGCAGAAGCTAAGTTAGTAGTTACGACTACTAAGACAACAACTTTCAAATGCTTGTATGTTGAACTAGGGGACAAAGGTAGGGATAAGCAGATGTATAGGCTCGCGAAAGCGAGAGAAAGAAAGGCCCGCGACTTGAATCAAGTGAAGTGCATCAAATATGAGGAAGGGAAAGTGTTGGTGAAAGAGACCTCTATTAAGCAAAGATCGAAAGCATACTTCCACAAACTCTTAACTGAATAATAGGATAAAGACATTACTAGGTGAATTAGCCACTATGAAAGAGTTTGTAACTTGGGGTACTCTAGGTGTTCTACAGTTTAGGAGGTTAAACATGTTATTGGTAAGATGATCAAGCGAAGAGCGAGTATTTAACCATTTTATATCACCATGCGCTTATACAATGGAACCATTTTACTCCACCTTTATTTTGTCGAGTATTTTTGTTGTCTTAAAAATAATATTAAACCTAGTCAACAATTTTATACATGCCTTGTCTTTGTTCTTTCAAAATTCCACCAGAATCTCATCGGGTCCAATCTCTCATCCCTTGCTCATCCTACTAATAAAGCGTTTAACCTCCACTATCCTAAAACACCTATAGTACCCAAAGTCCCAAACTCTTTCAGCGTGCACTAACTCACCTAAGACAATGTCTTTGTCCCTTACTTCGTTTAAGAGTTTGTGGAAGTATGTTTGCCATATTTTCTTAACAGAGGTCTCTTCAACTAACACCTTGTCTTCCTAATGCTTGATGCACATTTCAATTCGCAAGATTTTATCTCTCTCAGTTTCTTGATCCTTCAAAATTTCCTATCCCCATCTTTGGCCTCTAGCTCGACATACAATAATTCGAAAGCAGACGTTTTTGAAGTAGTAACTGCTAATTTGGCTTGTTTGTTTATCGTCTTATAGACTTTTTGTTTAAGTGTCGGCTTCTTTCCCTAATCCACACACTCCACCAAATTTTTACTGAAAACCTTCATTGCTTAAAATTTTCCCTAGACTTCTCTATTTCACCACCTATCTCATCGATGACCATCAAAATTACCCCTCGATACACCTTGCACCTTTGTAGCTGCTTCCCTAATAAAATTGGTTGTCTTATCTCAGATGTTTCTCACATCCTCGCTACTAATCCAAGCCTTTATACCAATAAACTTCTCCTCTATCTTTATAGACAGAGTAGGGTCAAGTCACCCAATTCAATCCTCAGTCGGTCATATATGGTTTTCTCCTCCTATTCATCTCAATCTCAGAGTTCATTACCAAAAGCTTGTGTTGGCTAGTAAGATTTTGTAACACCTTGGAATCTAGTAGTCTAAGCTAGGGCTAAGTGAGAGGGCAAGATCTAAGGGAGATAGATAGCTTGGGTAGCCTAACCTTCACCAAGAACTGCCCACCTTCCAACGACCACCTTGACGACTCGTGGTAGGGACCATGGGTCGTGGAGAGGCTCGTGGAAGGCTAGGCAGTAGCTAGGTAAAACTGTCCCAAGATAGGACCCTCCCCACGAGCCACTAGAGGGCACGTGAAGGCCACCACGGGCCGTGGGAGGGGTCGTGATGATGAGATAGACTCTTAGGGGTTAAAGAGTGGTTTCCAAGCCACTATTCCAAGACCACGGAGGGAACCATGGCTCGTGGTAGGGACCACCACTCGTGGAGCCTCGCGTGGTGAGGAGGCAGACCCCTGTAAGTTAGGGGCAAATGGGTTTTTTTGGGATTTAAGTAAATTGTTACTACGTTGTTTTAATAAGTCTAGGACCCCTATATAAGTAATTTTAACCCCAAAACTCACCCATTCAAGTCATTATTTACAAAATCCAAAAGAAATCCCAAAGTCTTCCTCTCAAATATTTCTCTCTCTAGAGCTTGAAGAAGAAGAAGAAGAAAGAGTTAGAGCTAGGATCAAGGTCAAGTCTCCATTCCTCAAGCATTTGTGGGTTTTGTAATGAAGGTATGATGTCTTTTCATCCATGAAATCCTTTCTTCCATGGAGTCCCTAAGATTCCCCAATTGAAGAGATGAAATTCTCCAATTTGAGTTAGGGTTTTCTTCCAATGTTGTGGGTATTGATGAATGTTGATCCAATTGAGTGGATTATGATTTTTTATGATTGAATTGATAGGATTACATGTTTTTAGGATGAAATTACATGTACCCATGCCTAACCCATGTCTAGAAAGATGAAATTGATGTAAATGGGTTTTATGCCATGAAAGGAGAATTTGTGGGTTTAGATGTACTCTATCTAGGATAGATGAAATACATTAGAATTAAAGCTTATATGATGAATTATGATTAGAATTTCTTGAGATTGAAGCATATATGATGATTGTGATATACATTACTTTGAGAGTGAAGCACATAGGATGATTATGAGATGAAGAGCTTTGAGAGTAAAGCTTATGTTATGAATTATTCATTATTGATGTAATTGTTGTGGAAGGGATAGTTCCCATATGAATTGCTTATGAATGATTGTGAAAGGCTTTCTCACATTGAATGATTCTAGGTTGAAAGGATTGCTCACCTAAAATGAATATAAGCTGAAGACTAAGAAATTAATGAGGTTAGAGGCTATTACCCTTGACCTCTAAACGAGGAGGCGATTACCCACATCCCCTAGAATAGAATAAGAGGTGATTACCCATATTCCTTGAAGTTGAACAAGAGGCGACTACCCGCGTTCTTAAGATATGAATTGGACAAGAGGCGAGCACCCATGATCCTTATAGAAAGACAAGGGGTGAATACCCATGTCACATGATGTTGGACTAATGATGAGTACCCATGATCCAAATGTAAAGAAGGACTAGAGGCGACTACCCATGTTCCTTAATAATAAGGCAAGAGGCGATTCCCCATGTCTATAAAAGTTAAGCTAGACTATGTTTTGATATGTGATGAGCTTGGATTGTTGCTTGAGTTGCCTTCCAAGATGAGTAAGGATGATTTGAGGTTACTTCAAGAAGTATTCCTTTTATGTTGAAATAATCTGTTATGTGCATTGATTATACGTTTTTGACTTATATTGTCTAACTCTTATGTTTATGCAAGCTATCATATTTAGTACATTTTGTACTAAAACATACTTTTGCCTATATTTCTTATCCAAATGTAAGGTCCAGCGATCTCGACTCTCATCCCCGTGGCTAGGATCTTAGTAGAGGCAAGACTTGAAGTTTGATGAGTCCTCATTGCATTCGAGGATTTGGCCGCCATTTCTCTTATGTTCTTTCATTTTAAGTTTTGAACATTATTGTATGGGCTGTGTCCCAAGATATTCATATTTTAGATGGTTTGAGACAAAGTGTAATAGACTTTCTCTTTTGTTATAAAACTTTGATGTTGGTTGGAAATGTTTTAAATTTCCGCTCATTTCTATTATCTTATGTTATGAAAGCTAAGTGGCTTAAATGAGGCCTCTCGGGGTCTTGTATGCCATGTTACATCTAGGGTGCACCCCTGGATTGTGACATATTCTCACTTAAAATAACCTTTCTATCCTTACAAAGTCCTCTATCACCCTTTTTAAGAAGCAAGTTATCTATCTAAGTATTTGAACACCTTTGAAATGGGAAAGTTTACCTGGAAAAGGTAAGGAGTAAAGTTTTGGCTACTACTTCATACCTACGAGATCATCTATGGTTTGTTGAAGCCTCTACGGGTCATAGGTGGCACTCGTAGGAACTGAGTTAAGTATTGGGAAAATTCAAATCCCAGTAAATTGATCTACGATTGGCTAGGTAGAGTCGTGGGATCGCCTACGGGGCATATGAAGTGTCTGTAGAAGTGATCCAAACTTAGTGGAATTTTGAATTCAGAGTTGAGGTCAAGGGATAGGGTCTACGGACCATAGAAAGGTTGACGGTGTAACACCCCGACTTTTCAAAACGTCTAAATTAACTCGTATCTTCGTGGGAAGACAAGGAGAGTGGGTAATAAATTAAGAATGATGTGGTATGTCATATTTTAAGTGTTCAAGGGTTGTATCTCAAGTTTTGAAATTAGGTAAATGGCAAAATAAAAGTTGGCGAAAGTTATCATAAGTTCCTTTTTAAAGATTTCTCTGAAATTTGGGTCAAATGTCTTGGATATTTTCTCCCAATATATAAAGAGGTAGAAGGCCTATCACCCATTAAATTGAAGGCCTACGAGTCTAGTTTGCAACGCATAAAACCCCGTGTCCAACCGACATCAGAGTAAAAAGTTATGAGGGTTTTACTACGGACTACCGGGGAAGAATTCGGGTCGGGTCAAAAAAGTGGTATGTCGGCTTATTCAACGTTTTAAGCCATGAAAACATTTCTTTTCACTTCCAAACCAGAAATAAATCTTAATAAAGGGTTCCTATGGAGCTCTTGCATGATGAAGGTTAGTTTTTGACGATTTCTACCATTAAAGGTTTCCCCCGTGCCTAGAAACGTGATCTATACACGTGGCAATCATTTTTCCCTTCTATTAGCTGCATTTGGAGCTAGTTTTTGAAGATATAAATTTGTATTTATTGGTGTTTCTTCAAGGTTTACACTTGGTTAACTAAGGTAATCATCTCGGGACTCTTTTATGATTGTTTTTATGAATTTCTACTGACGTTTCGACAAGTTGGGGCAATATGGCAAATCTGTCGATTTAAGATTAATTATGAACTGTTTATAGGTGCGTACCAGCTGTGTATATATAGTGTTTGTGAAGCTTAGGACATAAAGAACAACTTTCGTGAAGGAACTACGCTCTTTCGAGCGTTCATTGGAAAGGTATGTTAAGGCTATTCCCTTTGTTCGACATGTTTCCTTAGAGCTTGGGAGTGATATAATAGGGTAGTTAATGTTGGTGATCTTGTAGATGTAATTGTGAGTGGTTGGTTAATTGAGTGGTTATAAACCCTCATTTTAGGGACTCATAATCTGTTAAGAACGACCCTAAGTTAGGAACGACTTGGAGATTATTCATATATATATTGTTTATAGCTAAATTGCTCACCTTTAGCCTATTCAATTGTTTGTTGTCGCCCTTGGGGATATTGTGGTTAGTTACTCAGCTATGAACTGCTTATGGGGCTATGATGTTGTCTAATAGGACTATGTTATTGCCAAAGAGGGCTATGTATTGCCCACGGGGCTATATTGATGCCAAAGAGTGTTATGTGTTGCCTACAGGACTATTTTGACGCCAAAGAGGGCTATGTTGATGCAAAAGAGGGCTATGTGCAGCCCACAGAGCTATGATGTTGTCTAAGAGGGCTATGTGCTACCTACGGGGCTATAATGTTACCAAAAAGGGCTATATGACTTGTTACAAAGACAAGGGGATACCGATAGGGGTATGTATATTGATTTGGCACCTTCTGGGCTTATGGGGGCCTAGGTAGATGGTATGTTGGTTGTACCTGCCGAGCTAATGGGGGCATAGTTGGGTTGTTGTTTGATCATTTTTGTATTTCTAGATTCAGTAGTGGATTAGCATGCTTATCTAAAGTTGATTTCCTTACCTGATTGCTTTTGGTATATTATGATACTTACTCATTTAGTCTATAGCCTTTCATACTTTGTACATTATTTTGTACTGACGCCCCATTGCCTAGGGAACGCTGCATTCATGCATGCAGATCCCGATAGACGACCCAGTAGACCTCCTCAGCAACAGGATTGACTTCTATTCGATTGGCTAGCCCCTTTCCTCCGGAGCTGCCAGAGTTGGGAGGTTTGTTAGCTTTTTGTTGTATATATCTTTATGGGTAGGCTAGGGCCCTATCCCGCCAATCTTTACTACTCTTAGAGGCTTGCAGACTGGTGTGTGGGGTGTATAGGTACGTTATGGCCATGCTGGCCTAGTTTGTTGATTTGTTGAAGCTTGTGAGCTGTTTGATGTATTGTCTTGATATATACTTGCTTTCAGTTTTCGTATAGATATCATAGTGACCTCAACGGCCCAATCAGGACTTCTGTGCTAGTTGGATATTTATTTATATGAACTCTTGGGAGTAGCTGTTTCTTTTATATATCTGTTGACAGGGGCCTTGCCGGCCGAGGGCTTAGTTTTAAGCCGAGATATACCTGTTTGTTTTCTTGATTGCTTGTGGCTGCCATGTGCTATTAGCAAATGGTTCAGTAGGGTTGGCTTGGGCCTGAGTTTTGGCATTAGGAGCCAACTGCGCCCCTTGAGTTTAGGGTGTGACAGACGGTCCGTAGGAATTGTTTCGTGGGAAGTGGATTAAATTTTGGGTTTCTAGTACTTGAATCTACGGTTGACCAGTACGGACCATCGATTCCTTCGGTTGTTTTTAATTAGGGTGTTTTGGTCTTTTCCTATCCACCTAACCTCTAAACTATGTCATTTTGAACCTATAACTACCCCTTTAACTGAATTAACCGTTCAAAAATACCTCATTCTATTGTATACACTCAAATCCTCATATTCCCTCCAAGTTCATCCCCTCCAATTCTCTCTCAAGTTCCAAGGTAAATGATAGGGTTTCAAGCTTCAGGGTGACAATCTCAATCTCTTTCTTAGGCTTTGTTTATCAAGGTTTTTGGGAATCCTAAATGGATCTCTTCCATCTATTAGATAACAAAAGAACTTCAATCTCCAATTCAATTTCACCAAATTCAATTAGGGTTTATGTCAATCTCCATGGGTCCTTTTGATTATGATTCAATTGATGTTATTCTATCTTATTATGCATGATTTAACTTAATTACATGATTTTAAATTGACTTCATATAGACCCATGATTTATGCTTTGATTTTCACCTATGAAGTATGAACTACGATCATGAATTGATAAGGGATTTAATGCATATTTTATGAAAGGAAGAAATTATGATTTAAGGATGCTTTTAACTTGAGTATCAATGGTTTGTAAAATGTTTTCTCACAATTTTAAAGGAAATCATGATTTTAGATTCTGAGAAAGGTAAGTGTATATTATAAAAAAGTTTATGAAATCATGGTTTTCAAAGGAGCTATTCTTATACGATTTTATGACTTGAATTGGTATTTTGATTATTGTCTTTCCTAATGTTATGCTTTAATAATTGACTTTGTCTACTCCGTTGGGATTTTACTTAGCACCGAGAGGACTTTTACGTTCAGACTCAAATTGGTTAGTTTCTAGTAGCAATCTCTAGTTACGTGTCCCCATAGACTTAGTTAGTGGATCCACATAGCCTAAATGAATGATATAGAGTTCTACCTTGGCAATTAGACTCCCTCTTTTTGGTGTGAGGGTTACACAAAATTTCATGTCATAGCTCGCATGGTTTATTGTCAGTTAAAGTTAATATCCCACAAAAGAACATGATTTTTTCTTAAAGCTTTCATTTTACCTTTTTATTAACACATGACCTTGTTTGATGTCTATAATGACTTTGTTTTCTAACATTTTAAACGTCTTACTTGGTCATGCATTACATGTGCTGTAGTTTTCTTCTAGAACTACATGACCTAAATTCAAGCTAGAAGATGACGTAGGGCAAAAGAATGTTGAGGAAGTGCACACCAGAATACATTGCTTATTTTTAGTTGTTTTCTGTTTGTCGGTGTTTAACAGAGGAGAATAAGAGTTGTTTAAAGAAGAAAAAGGAAAAATGTTTTTATTGATTAATTTGAGACGCAATAAATATATCACAACTTACTAAGATGATGTAAAGTAATGCTAAAATATCTGCTAAAACTAAGTTACTGCTTGCTGAAATTGAGGAACTAATCCTTAACAGTAGCTAACAGAGTTTTAATCTGACTAGGAAACAGAAAATAGCTAAAAGTAAGAAATTTATTCTGGTGTGCACTTCCTCAACATTCTTTTGCCCTACATCATCTTCTAGCTTGAATTTAGGTCATGTAGTTCTAGAAGACAACGACAATACTCCTCCTGGTTCAAGAACTGCATAGTCCAAGCTTTATTCTAAGGAATTCAAACCTGTTAACATGAAATGGCTTAGTGAAAACATCAACAATTTGATCTTCCAACATGCAATAAACCAATTTTACCTCTCCACCTTCTTGTACTTCCCTAAGAAAGTACAATTTGATATTAAAATGTTTTGTTTTTCCATGAAAAACTTGATTATCAGAAATTGATATAGATGCCTGATTATCCACAAACACTTCTGTGCTTTCTTGTTGCTCTAGATCAAGATCTAACATAATCTTCCTTAGCAAAAGAGCTTGATTAACAATTGTTATTGCAGCTATAAATTCAGCTTCTGCAGTTGACTGTGCCACGATACCTTGCTTCTTTGAGCACCATGAAAAACATCCCGAACCAAGGCTAAAACAATAACTTGAAGTGCTTTTTCATGTCATCATCTGACCCAGCCCAATTACTATCAGAATACACCCTTGCAACTTGAAGTTTTGCCTTTTCCCGAACCTAACACCATAGTCCAAAGTTCCCTTGACATACCTTATTATTCTTTTTGCTGCTTTCATGTGCATTTCACTTGCACAATTCAGAAATCTAGACAAGACACTTACTGCTTGCAGAATGTCGGGTCTCGTGGCAGTGAGATACATGAGACATCCAACCATACTTCTATAACTTGCCTCATCAACCTTGTCACTACCGTCATCTTTCATCAACTTTTCTTTCTGATTCATTTGAGTGTTCATAGGTTTGCAATCTTCCATATTGAACTTCTTCATTATCTCCCTTGCATATTTATTTTGACAAATGAACACTTCATTGTGGATTTGACAAATCTACATTCCAACAAAGTAAGATATTATCCCAAGTCAGTCATTTCGAACACTTTCTTCATCTCTACCTTGAATTCATCTATCATTTCAAGGTTGTTTCATGTTACAAGAATATCATCAACATAAAGTGATATAACCACAATACCAGAATCTCTTTTTTTAACAAATAGAGTTGATTCGCTTAGACTTTTCTTAAAACCTAAGCTTTGCAAGTGATCATCAATTCGACTGTACCAAGCCATTGGAGTTTGTTTTAAACAATAAAGTGCTTTCTTCAATAGATATACTTTTTCGTCATGTCCCATTACATAAAAACCTTGAGGTTGCTCCACATAATTTTTGTCCCGTAGAAAACCATTCTAAAAAGCTGACTTGACAGCTAATTGAAAGATTTTCCAACCTTTTCGAGCAGCAATAGCTAGTAACAGCCTTATAGTAGCAAGCCTAGCAACTGGAGCAAAGGTTTCTGAATAATCAACTCCAAAATTTTATGAGTAACCTTTCACAACAAGTCTTTCATTGAGCTTGTTAATAAATCCATCAACATTCAATTTCGTGTGATAAACCCACTTCACACCAATGATCTTCATATGTTGTGGTTTCTCCACAAGCTGCCAGGGCTCGCTCTTCTCAAACATTGCACGCTCCTCCTCCATTGTAGCTTTCTACTGGGGATATGAAACTACTTCTTCAAATCCAGAAGGATCTAAAATGGCCACATTACATCTCTGGTATATGTCAAAGAGCGACCTTGTTCCTCTCACAGGTTAATCATTAATGTTCTCATCTGAATCTAGTAGATTTCTTGTGAATTGCTTCTGGTTAACTTCTTCCCAGTCCCATTTCTCATTCTCCACAAAAAATACATATCTGCTTACCATAATTTTTCCTGTATGAGGCTGAAAAATTCTCTAAGCTTTGATGATTGTACTATAACCAATAAAGACTCCATATTCAGCTTTCTTATCTAACTTGTCCCTCTTAACCTGTGGAATATGAGATAAGCACAAACAATAGAAGATTATTAAGTTTTGTAAGGACGGCTTGTACCCGTGCCATGCCTCAAAAGGTGTCTTTTCCTTCACGACTTTTGTAGGCAACATGTTCAGCAAAAAAACAGTCTTGTTAGCTGCTTCTGCCCATAAATTTTTTGGTAAGCCCTTCTCATATAATAAGCATCTCGACATCTCCATTATCGATCAGTTCTTCCTTTCATTGACACCATTTTACTGCAGAGTATATGGAACGGTGAGTTGATGCTCAATTCCTGAATTTTCACAAAACTTTTCAAATCAATCAGATGTGTACTCGGTACCATAACTGATCTAACCATTTGAATCTTGCAACCACTTTGATTTTCTACCAAATCTTTGAATTACCAGAACACTTTAGGTACTTCAAATTTGAACCTGAGAAAATAAATCCAACACATTCGTGTCATATCATCAATGAAGGCTATAAAATATTTACTTTTATTAAGAGAAGCAGTCCTATATGGTCCACACAAATTAGTATGGACTAATTGAAGCTTCATTGATGCTCTCCAGGTTGCCTTGGCAAAAGTCATCCTACTTTGCTTTCCCAATTGACAAGTGTTGCAAGTTGCGTGTTCATCCTCCATAAGTGGTAGTCCTCGAACCATATCTTTCTTCAGCATGTACAAAAGTGCCCTGTGATGGAAATATCCGAGTCTCTTGTGCCATATATTTGTTGTCATCTCTTGGTTTGGATAGGCAACCAATTTTTCCTCCATTGGATCAAAGGAAAAGCTCTTTCCTCTCATATTAACTTGACAGATTTGTTGGCCCTTTGGATCAAAGATCACAGACTTCTTGTCCTCAAACGTAAACTGAAAACCATTCTGCAAAAGTTTCCCTATGCTCAACAAATTTTGATCAAGTTCAGGAACATAAAGTACATCTAAGATTAACTTTGTACCTGAGTAGCTTTTAATAGCTACTGTGCCTTTCCCTTTGGCTAGAGGGTAATCTCCATTATCAATTCTGACTTTAGAGATTGCAGATCTGTCTAAGTCTATGAAAATCTCCTCATGATGAGTCATATGATTTGTAAAACCGTTATCAATTAACCAACTTTTGCTTGAACTTCTACTTGCAAAACAAGTGGCCACAAACAATTGATCTTCTTCTTGTTCCTCTGCAATTTGAGCTCCATTTAATTGTTGTGGTCCTTTTTCGTTGCAAATAATCTCAACATGACCAAGTTTATGACACTTTCTACATCTCATATCAGGTTTTTTCCAGCATTTGAAGTGTGGATGATTCCTCTTCCCATAATGCTGACATGGTGGATTTTTCCACCTTTGTTGTCGTTGCTAGAATTGCTATAAGTTGCAGCAGCATCTGTTGACGTAGCATAGTTCTTTTTGAACTTTTACTTCCTACCTTTGCCTCCAGCATTGAATTAATACCTTGCTTGCAGAGCTCCTTCAATAGTCACCTCGTTCCTCACCATTCTTCTTTGTTCCTGATCTTGCAAGGAGTTTAAAAGTTCCGCCAAAGTAATGTTTGACAGATCTTTTGTATTTTCCAGTGAAGCAATTGTTGCTTCAAACTTTTTAGGTAAATTAACAAGGATTTTCTGCACAATCCTTGTATCAGAAAGTTCAGCGCCAAGTAACTTTACCTTATTGGCCTCACTAATAAGTTTATTTGAGTACTCTTTAATTGTCTCAGATTCCTTAATTTTTTGCATTCCAAATTCCCTCACCAGGTTTAAGACCTTTATTCCTCGAATTCTTTCATCTCCATAATATTCCTTTTTATGAAAGTCCCATATTTGCTTAGCCGATTTAAGTGTCATGATTCTAGAAAAAATAGTAGGAGATATTGCGGCATAGAGACATGCCTTCGCCTTCGACTTCTTGGTTTTCTTCTCTTTGTGAGTTTTAATCTAAGCCATTGTAGGATTGCCTGGTAAAGGAGGAACTTCATAATCCTCCTCTAATGCCTCCTAGGGAGCACATGCATCCATGTAGGCTTCCATCCTAACAGCCCAAACCTGATAGTTTTCTCCATCAAAAGATCACGAAGTCCTAAAAGACTGTGCTGCTATTGTGAAACCTTACTTTGTAGAAACCCTAAAGTAAATGAGCTTAAATTCAGGTGACTATGCTGGAATGGTTGCCTTATTTTGCAATGAAATGCCAAAAGGAAAAGAAATGGTATGAGGTATTCATAACTATCTTGTCTACAACTAAAATAATGGCTGCTTGCTTTTCTAAAGAAATATTTATTGATATGATGCTTTGTTTAATGTTGATACTTCACTTTCATTGTCTATACATCCAAGCATTCATTTACACATATAAGTGGGCATACATCATGATTAAAAATGTCGGATTTTCCTTCTTTCTTGTGAGTAATAGTAGACTAGATACTCAGTAACTTCATATTGTTGATAAAATTAGCACTTATGTCTCATTACTGCAGTTTTGCTCCATATAATGCCAACCACATCCTTAGATCATTATGCCTTAGAATAAGATTGTTATCGTTCATAGTCTTAAACCTAGTACAATACATTATAATTAGCAGCGGGAAGCTTGTCACTGACAAATTGCTGAAAATGGTATCGTTGTATGCAGTTAGATTTTGAAAAGTAAATGACATAATAAAGAAAGATATCAAACTTCAGAGCCAACTACATCCCTGTTTGGGCTCCTGGTCCAAGCTCCAGTTGGGCATGAATGGAGTGGTGTGCTTATATGAACTTGGATATCCTGCCTTTCATAAGCTAGGTTTTGGGGTTTAATTAGACCCAAGTGCCATATCTTTTACAGAAACATACAATTTGAAAATAACTTTTCTCTTTGCAGAAACATACAGTTTTTAAAGAACTTTTCCTTATTGTAAACATACATCACTCAAAGGATGTGGTTGGCATTTATATGGAGCAAAACTACAGTAATGAGATAAAGGTGCTAATTTTATCAACAATATGAAGTTACTGAGTATCTAGTCTACCATTGCTCACAAGAAAGAAAGAAACACCAACATTTTTAATCATGATGTATGCCCACTTATATGTGTAAATGAATTATTGGATGTATAGACAATAAAAGTGAAGTATCAACATTAAACAAAGCTTCATTTCAATAAACATTTCTTTAGAAAATCAAGCAACCATTGTTTTAGTTGTAGACAAGATAGTTATGAATACATCATACCATTTCTTTTCCTTTTGGCATTTCATTGCATAATAAGGCAACTGTTCCAGCATACTCACCAGAATTTAAGCTCATTGACTTTAGGGCTTCTGCAAAGTAAGGTTTCACAATGGCAGCACAGTCTTTTAGGACAAAACTATCAGGTTTGGGATGTTAGGATGGAAGTCTACATGGAAGCATGTGATCTCTGGGAGGCAGTAGAGGAGGATTATGAAGTTCCTCCTTTACCAGGAAATCCTACAATGGCTCAGATTAAAACTCACAAAGAGAAGAAAACCAGGAAGTCGAAGGCAAAGGCATGTCTCTATGCCGCAGTATCTCCTACTATTTTTTCCAGAATCATGACACTTAAATCGGCTAAGAAAATATAGGACTTTATGAAAAAGGAATATTATGAAGATGAAAGAATTTGAGGCATGAAGGTCTTAAACCTGGTGAGGGAATTTAAAATGCAAAAAATGAAGGAATCTGAGAAAATTAAAGAGTACTCAGATAAACTTATTAGTCTGGTGAATAAGGCAAAGTTACTTGGTGCTGAACTTTCTGATACAATGATTGTGCAGAAAATCCTTGTTACTTTTCCTGAAAAGTTTGAAGCAACAATTGTTTCACTGGAAAATACAAAAGATTTGTCAAACAGTACTTTGGCGGAAATTTTAAAATCTTTGCAAGCTCACGAACAAAGAAGAATGATGAGGAATGAGGGGAATGTTGAAGGAGCTCTGCAAGCAAGGCATCAATTCAATGTTGGAGGCAAAGGTAGGAAGCAGAAGTTGAAGAAGAGCTATGCTACGTCAACATAAGCTGCTGCAACTAATAGCAATTCTAGCAATGACAACAAAGGTGGGAAATATCCACCATGCCAGCATTATGGGAAGAGGAATCATCCACACTTCAAATGTTGGAAAAAAAACTAATATGAGATGCAGAAAGTGTCATAAACTTGGTCATGCTGAGATTATTTGCAAAGAAAAAAGACCACAACAATTAAATGGAGCTCAAACTGCAGACGAACAAGAAGAGTGTCAATTGTTTGTGGCCACTTGTTTTGCAAGTAGAAGTTCAAGTGAAAGCTGGTTAATTGATAATGGTTGTACAAATCATATGACTCATGATAAGGAGATTTTCAGAGACTTAGACAGATCTGCAATCTCTAAAGTCAGAATTGATAATGGAGATTACCTTCCAGCCAAAGGGAAAGGCACAGTAGCTATTAAAAGCTGCTCAGGTACAAAGTTAATCTCAGATGTACTTTATGTTCTTGAACTTGATCAAAATTTGTTGAGCGTAGGGCAACTTTTGGAGAATTGTTTTAAGCTTACATTTGAGGACAAGAAGTGTGTGATGTTTGATCCAAAGGGCCAACAAATCTGTCAAGTTAAAATGAGAGGAAAGAGCTTTTCCTTTGATTCAATGGAGTAAAATTGGTTGCCTATCCGAGCCAAGAGATGGCAACAAATATATGGAACAAGAGACTCGGACATTTCCATCACAGGGCACTCTTGTACATGCTGAAGAAAGATATGGTTCGAGGACTACCACTTATGGAGGATGAACACGCAACTCGCAGCACATGGCAATTGGGAAGGCAAAGTAGGATGCCTTTTGCCAAGGCAACCTGGAGAGCATCAGTGAAGCTTCAATTAGTCCATACTAATTTTTGTGGACCACATAGGACTGCTCTCTTAACGGAAGTAGATATTTTATAGCATTTATAGATGATATGATACGATTGTGTTGGATTTATTTTCTCAAGTTCAAATCTGAAGTACCTGAAGTGTTCTTGAAATTCAAAGCTTTGGTATAAAATTAAAGTGGTTGTAGGATTCAAATGCTTAGATCAGGTAATGGTACCGATTACACAACTGATCGATTTGAAAAGTTTTGTGAAAATGTAGGAATTGAGCATCAACTCACTGTTCCATATAACCATAGCAAAATGGTGTCAGTGAAAGGAAGAACAGATCGATAATGGAGATGTTGAGATGTTTATTATATGAGAAGGGCCTGGGTAGAAGCAGCTAACTCTGCTATTTTTTTGCTGAACAGGTTTCCTAAAAAAGCCGTGAAGGAAAAGACACCTTTTGAGGCATGGCACAGGTATAATCCGTCCTTACAAAACTTAATAATCTTTGGTTGTTTGTGTTTCTCTCATATTCCATGGGTTAAGAGGGACAAGTTAGATAAGAAAGCTGAATTTGGAGTCTTTATTGGTTATAGTACAATCTCCAAAGCTTACAAAAATTTTCAGCCTCATACAGGAAAAATTATGGTAAGCAGAGATGTATTTTTTTATGAAGAATGAGCAATGGGGACTGGGAAAAAGTTAACCAGAAGCACAAGAAATCTACTAGATTCAGATGAGAATATTGATGATCAACCTGTGAGAGGAACAAGGTCGCTCTCTAACATATACCAAAGATGCAATGTGGCCATTTTAGAGCCTTCTGGATTTGAAGAAGCAATTTCATATCCCAAGTGGAAAGCTACAATGGAGGAGGAGCTTGCAATGATTGAGAAGAGCGAGACATGGCAGCTTGTGGAAAAACCACAACATAGGAAGATCATTGGTGTGAAGTGGGTTTATCGCACGAAATTGAATGCTAATGGATATGTTAACAAGCTCAAGGCAAGACTTGTTGTGAAAGGTTACTCACAAATTTTTGGAGTTGATTATTTAGAAACCTTTGCTCTAGTTGCTAGGCTTGATACTATAAGGCTGTTACTAGCTATTGCTACTAAAAAAGGTTGCAAAATCTTTCAATTAGATGTCAAGTACACTTTTTAAAATGGTTTTCTACGGGAGCAAATTTATGTGGAGAAACCTCAAGGTTTTTCTGTAAAGGGACATGATGACAAAGTATATCTATTGAAGAAAGTGTTCGAAATGACAGACTTGGGAGAAATGTCGTACTTTCTTTGAATGCATATTTGTCAAATCCACAATGAAGTGTTCATTTGTCAAAAGAAATATGCAAGGGAGATAATGAAGAAGTTCAAAATGGAAGATTGCAAACCTATGAACACTCCAACGAATCAGAAAGAAAAACTCATTAAAGATGATGGTAGTGACAAGGTTGACGAGGCAAGTTATAGAAGTATGGTTGGATGTCTCATGTATCTCACTGCCACGAGACCCAACATTCTGCAAGCAGTAAGTGTCTTGTCTAGATTTCTGAATTGTGCAAGTAAAATGCACATGAAAGCAGAAAAAAAGAGTAATAAGGTATGTCAAGGGAACTTTGGACTATGGTGTTAGGTTCGGGAAAAGTCAGAACTTCAAGGTGCAAGGGTATTCTGACAATGATTAGGTTGGGTCAAATGATAACATTAAAGGCACTTCAGGTTATTGTTTTAGCCTTGGTTTGGGATGTTTTTCATGGTGCTCAAAGAAGCATGGTATCGTGGCACAGTCAACTGCAGAAGCTGAATTTATAGCTGCAACAGCAGCTGTTAATCAAGCTCTTTGGCTAAGGAAGATTATGTTAGATCTTGATCTAGAGCAACAAGAAAGCACGGAAGTATTTGTGGATAATCAGGCAGCCATAGCAATTTCTCATAATCAAGTTTTTCATTGAAAAACAAAACATTTTAATATCAAATTGTACTTTCTCAGGGAAGTACAAGAAGGTGGAGAGGTGAAATTGGTTTATTGCAAGTCGAAATATCAAATTACTGATGTATTCACTAAGCCTTTTCATGTTAAAAGGTTTGAATTCCTTAGAATGAAGCTTGGACTATGCAGTTCTTGAGCCAGGATGAGTGTTGTTGTTGTCTTCTAGAACTACATGACCTAAATTCAAGCTAGAAGATGACGTAGGGCAAAAGAATGTTGAGGCAGTGCACACCAAAATAAATTGCATATTTTTAGTTGTTTTCAGTTTCCTAGTTTAATTAAAACTTTGTTAGCTACTGTTAAGGACTAGTTCCTCAATTTCAGCAAGCAGTAACTTAATTTTAGCAGATATTTTAGCATTACTTTACATCATCTTTGTTAAGCTGCGATGTATTTATTGCGTCTCAAATTAATCAATAAAAATCACTTTTCCTTTTTCTTCTTTAAACAACTCTTATTCTCCTTTGTTAAACATTAACAACATATGTTAAGCCTACTATAATATCATGTCTATATTTACACATTTTCCCCACACTTAGTATATTCTGTGTACTAATGCATACTTGTACCTATATTATCTCATATAATAGGGTCTGACGCTCCTTCTCCTCCCGGTCATGGATAGCTTGGATTGCTAATAGCTATTGGATTGGTGAGTCCTAATACTCTAAGGGCAAAGCCATGAAGACCATTTATTGCTTTTATTCTTTACTCTTGAGACTTTTTCCATGGTGTATGGGTTACGCCCCAACCAATCCTATGTTGTTTTAAAAGGGCTTGTCACATCATAATTATGATTCTCCACTTATGTTCAAACTCTCTTTTATGATTTGAGACGACTTACTTAAACCCTCTTATTGTATATTCTATTGTGTTGCATGTATGTCAAGTGGCTTGTGTAGGGCCTCTCAGGGTCCTATACGCCATGTGACGTCTAAGGTTTACTTTGGGTCGTGATAGTATTAACTATCATGCTATGAAAGATAACCAATTGGCTCTCCGTCTTTGGAACGCACGAGTTAGCAATTATATTACTAACTCAAAAGGTTTTGCAAAATCCAAAATTGAAACTCTACTTCCATTCATCTCCCAAAAAACAAAGGCTTTGTGAAATCATCAAAGCTACTACAAATTGCCTCAATATAGCAATTTAAACTCATCCACATCCTGGGCCTTGATACCTACCCATTTGGTCTCTTGGACATAAACTATATTTATCTTCCTCTTTTTTAGAGTTTTCACTAGCTTTATGGAGTTTTCTATTCGTGATCCTATGTTCCATGACCATATACCTTCATCTTAGGAAACTTCATTACCCAGTTACTACTACTTTCCCTTGCCCATGGCCTCAACCGAAGCCATGACCTTAGTCCACCATCATTCACCAAAGCCACTAGGGAGATGTAAGCTAAATAAGATGTAAAAGATATAGAAATCTAATAGAACTACTTGAACAAGCATAGAGCCTAGGACTAATTTACTATACTAAAAATTGATGAAAAGCAAGAAATATTATAATGAATGAATAAAAGAAATCAGCCCTAGAATACGTGTACACCCAGTATACTAACACAAGACCACCCACAAGATTTATGCAATATATGACACTATGGATCAAGAGACAGTGAGATATGCAATAGTATACTAACACAAGAGATCACCAATTAGACAAGAAAGATATATTAGAACACTAGCTCAGAAAAATAACTCTAAATGTGCATATAACAATGGAAACAAATCTTAAAACCAAAATACAAGATAACATATTTGAAATAAATCAAATATCAGAGAAAATTTGAACATAGGGGTTATGAAAATAAGTCTTAATACTACTAGAAAATAAATCATTGAATTTAAGAAATAAAATTATGAATGGTAGCTGATCAAATGTAAAAATACAATGAAAACTGGAAAGGTACATGTTGGGTCGACAATATTATGTAAGAAATGAAAATATTGCAAGAGCTCAATCAGAACCTTTTTTGTGTAGCAAATGTTGAAGAAACAAGAAACCTGATACTTCGTTGTTGCCAGAAGTCACCAGAGGTTTTTCGGAAGTCTCCAAAAGCCTCTATTCTAGTTTTATCAGAAACTTGTCACTTGTGTCTGGCTCGAAAGATTACCTGCAAATAGAGTAGAAATAGAAAGAAAAGACAGTAATGAATAAGGAAAGGGAAGCCCAAACAGTATGGGTCACGGGAGATACAACAAAGGTCATTGGAATAGGACAAGATCCAGTCATAGTTATTATCTAGAAAGGTAGTAGAAAGAAGAAGAAGAAGAAGAAAAGATATAATTTTAATTGAAATAATTTGATGTAAATAGTTAATGGGATACACCATACCCCATTTTAGTTTTAATAGGATATCAAGTACGCTAGACAATTCAAGTAGTAAATTTTTCTCGTAATGATAGGGGTTTCTTATTTACCAGATAAACATATTTTGGTATGAATCATATCCTAATATAGTATATTAAATGTGAGGAAAATCAAATCTAAAAGTTAGTTATTTTAAATATACCAATCAAAAATTGAGTTACTAGTTTACCATTTAAAATACTTTTTTTGTACAAAGCTGAAAATTCTAACAATTTAGTGCATAGAATATCCCCAAATCTCTTTGATATAATGGGAACAATATGAACTCACGTCTCTTGATCACCATCCCATTAGTTTTTACTAAAAACGCATCTATAAATTTCCATCCAAGTTCATCGGCAAGGTGGGACGAAGAGGGCAACACTTCTAAGTAGGGAAAAGTTAAATTATAGTTACTAACAAAAGATGTGATTCTTTAACACTTCTATGAATATCAATCTCTGTAATATTGCATTCAGATATTTTCTTTAGAACCTTTTTCAATGATAAGAAGTCAAAGTGTAAGAGGCATATATTTCTCACTTGTCACTTCTTATTCCTCTAGAATAACACTATTAAAGTTGAGTGTTCTTTAGTCATATCCTAACGTGTATTTTTATTTTTAGATCCTTAGTAGCTAAAACAAAGTAAATGTACCTCTACAAAGGAAATAATGAAAAACTTTTCTAAAAAATACGGTTATGAAAAAAAAAATTACAAATAACTCACATATTTCCTTACAAGTACAACTATTCAAGGATATTAAAATAAATTATCCTCATTATTGAAAAAAAATCTCAGTTTATTTATTTTTTTAGGCAGAGTTATGAATTTTTACCTTATATAGAGGTCAAGGACCCACCATCCATAATCTCACAAAATATAGCTACTTATTGTCGTGAGATTGAACACATTAAATAACTTAGCTTGGATCATAAACTCTGTTAAATAATATCAGTGTTGCACTAAATTAGGGCATCGAAATTTGAATATAATGTAACATCAAATGCAAACTTTTCTTAGTATGAAAGTTATATTTATCACTCATAATTCATATGCAATTTTTTGGCTATTGTAATTTTTATATAAAAGTGTACTTTCTAGTAGTGAACTACGTAACATAATATGAATTGAAGCATGAAAATTCTCTTCTTTACATTGAGAAATTAGTAGATACAAATGTATGTACTAAGAATTACAAATTGTTCATACTTGCAAAAATAAATCAAACTAAAGCCTTCCTCATTAACTGAGAAGTTACATTTAAGGGTGAATTTAAAAAAATCCTTTGTATACATTCTCATATTAGATGTATTTTGAAAATAAAAATTGCATATTAACACAATTTTCATCTTTAATCATTCAATCAAATATGGTTCAACCAGAGACACAACACATATAAATTAATCATATATATTTAGAAAAAATAATTATTTAGCAAATTATTTTGCCAACTCAGCTCTAGAAAATAAAATCATATGTCAATATATAATTTTAAGGAGCACCTAACTATGGAGAGAATAATTTTGAACATGGACAAAGCATACATACCATTAATCAGAATATAAACATAGAATATCTAAAAAAATCTAGCACATGCAAAAAAAAACCTAGAGAAAATACAAGTAAACCAAAGCAAAATGCCATACAACACACACATAGGGAGTAGTAGAGAACAAAGAAACAAAACAATGAAAAGACATCCTGATATCTTAGGTTATTACATACATCAAAAAAAGAATACATCAACAAGAAAAACTCTCTAGAGAAATTGCAAATTCCAAAACCTCATTTTGACGGGCATCGTTTGAGTTTCTAAATGGTCATCATCGTCGTAAAAAGAAAAATCAAGACGATCTATTATAGAAGAAAGAAGACACTCTAAAATCTATTTAGGGGATCGATACTTACTATGAGATAGCTTAGATGAGACATTTGTACATGGAATAACTGAAGAAGGTATCAAAGATAACAGATCTGGGGAGAAATCACCTTGGGAGGTTGAATCGAAACTGAAAATGTGAAGAGGAAAGCAACATCGAGAGGGATTCACAGATCTATACAGAGAAATATAGAGACACGGTAGTATGTTTTGTTCAAATATATACTTGCATTCTTTTGTGCTAGGTATTTTTTGGGCCTAATCACTATTTTATCCTGCTTTAATTGTGGACTGAAATATTTGGGCCCATTTTTTGTTACTTTCTTTTGTTGTTTTTTGTTTGATCTTTAATTTTAATACACATAAAGTTGGTCGATGAACCAAATTTAATTTTAAAATTATCTCAAATTGATATCACGAGATGATTATAAGAAATTCAATATATCAAGTATTCTCTTTTCAACAGTATATTACACACACATTACAAATACCATAATATTTATAGACTGAATTTGTGCACTAACCATCAGTATACCACAATTCTTATGGCTGATAATGATTTGCAAGAAATATTTACATAAGTGAAGATACATCATGTTATCAATGTAAGAAAAAGTTTCAAAAAAGACAAATTTTATGTTTATCAATTTCAATAGATACAAGATTCAGAAGCATTATTACCTTAAGGTTGTTATCACCATGAAAAAACTAGGCAATGCGTGATATATTTTTCAATTGTATCTTTCTTAAAATATTAGTATCCTTCACTATCAACTACCATTATTCCAACATTTTATAGAGAATTCTTCAGTACTCTAATTGCTCCTTTTTGGTATAGTTATGCATGTTGGCTAATTCAATATAGCTATATATATATATCATGCATATTTTTCAAAGTGAAAAGACAAGATCATAAATTTACGTAACATAGTGGTCAATGAACTGTTAAAAGAAGTAACTACATATTTGAAATGACTCTAATTAGTAAACCTTATCTACTAGGGGATGTTCCAATTTAATAACATTTATTGATTGCATTGTGGTTCATCAAAAGATTTGGTGACTCATTAATTCAATACTACTTTAACAAACAAATAAAAAAAAGGATCCAAACACATAATTGTGGTAATTTTGGGACAGTTTGTAGGTCATAAGTAATATGGAGCATTTATTAAATATTAAAGAAATCTTGAAAAAGATGTAAAAACAATTTTTAAAAGGGAGAGAACTAACACAATTATGGATGAAAATCAATGGAAAATGCTTTTAAAAAAATTAATTTATTGTTTCTCTGAGAAGGACACGCTAGAAAGAATTCAATACTATGAAATATTAAAAGATTATAAATAACTTACTATTTCTGTACATAATTAAATTTAAGAAATTTAAAATTATATCTAATTAGTAAATTGGTCTGCCTTTCATGCGATCATAAGAAAACTAATTTTTTTAATAATTAAAAAAGATGTTAGTCCTCAAGTCCCAATTATTAGATTTTTAAATTTAGTCCAATTTATCCTTTAGGTGAAACCATACATCTCTTTCAACATTTATGTTCTCTCTTTATTATTCCTTTTTATTTCTTCCTCACCCATTCACTAGAAAATGTCAGTTTTGTTTTCTTTATTTTCCAATAATAAAAATAAACGAAGAGACTCAAAAGCATAGCAAATGTATGTAAATAATGAGTCTCAAATCATTAATGAGGTGATACAATTCATAAAATTAATTGACATTATGCTTTATGCATTTGTCATAAATATCGAAAAGTAGGTATAGGTACCACAAATTAAAAAATATTCAGAGAAAGAATTAAAGCATTCTTTGTCCAGACATCAAACTATATTGTATATTCCAACAATTATCATAAAATAAAGGATCAACACATAGGTAAGAAACTGATGTGCCAAAAGAAGAAGCCTCATATGGTTTCCTATCTATTAATCAATGTTTATACGTAATGTAAAACAGGCTTGCAAATTGTCATATGTAATGCAAAAAAATTAAAAAGTACAAAGAATGAATCAAGAGTATAATTTATACTCTGAAATACTTTATAATTAAATAATAAGTCTATGTAATTGAAATATTCAAGCATACGTATCAGTCTATATACAACCACATAGTAATCACCTTCCTGCACTTCATCGTATTTACTCAGATCATTCAAAAGAAAATAAAGAAAGAAAGAAACACAATATGATTACAACTCAAAGAATACATGACTATTGAAAGCCTGAATACCTTATTTTTATTCACTTATTGAAAATAAGGGATGATGAAGATATGAAATGGTTTGAACAACGTGGTATAATCAGTGTGTACAACTATTAACTGACTCTATAATCTGAGTCTCACTACAACTGGGCTACTAAAAGTCGACTGGATTGCTATGTCTTGTACTAGGTGAAGTCGACTAGGATAAGTTATAATTATAGTAGTAGTAGTAGTCAACCACTACTCTTGTAAATTGTATGTGTGTATTGTAGTAGAACTTTAAGTGTATCAAGCCTAGGACTGTACAATTCACTCCTATATAAGGAGCATGTACTCGAAAGTTTTCATCATCAATATATCCTTAATTCCTCTTATTTTTTACGTAAGAATTCTACATGGTATCAGAGCATATCAGTTCTCCCGCTCTCTAAGTATTGAATCTACACACAAAAATGACCATATGTTTCAAACTGCAATGACCTCCTCTACCAATACTTTGTACACCTCCTCACTTGCCACCTCATTGCCTCTTGTTCCATTAAACTTAAGCCAAGAAACTATCTCATACGGTGGACACAAATAATGCAGTTGATTAAGGTGATGAAACTAACCTATCTCATCATAAAGAATGAACCAGCTAAAAGTAGTTGTTCCACTAGAAAGACTGTTGAGAAAGTTGTAGATGTTAAGAAGGATGTAGAAGATAGTGGCAACATTGATGGCTGGGAGGAGAAAGATGTGTTGCTAAGGAGTTGAATCTCACGCACCTTGAAAAAAGAAAGAATATACCTGATTGTGGGATGCTCAACTGCTTGGAAGAAACTCATCTTCAAGCAATAAAAAATAAGGAGTTTCAGCTCAAACATCAACCACAAAGTAACGTCTAGGAACATAAAAGATTGATGAATATATTAAAGAATTCAAAGGCATATATGATGGCCTTGTAGCCAGTCACAAACCTGTGGATGAAGATAGTTAAATAATCAATTTTTCTAGAGGTTTAGGACTCAAGTACTCAAGAGTTTCATGCTAGGTAAGGCATCGTATCTCACTCTTAATCAATTTGTTAATGCTCTCAGAGGTTTTGATATGAGGGAGGATGAAAAAGAGGTGCCACAACAGAATTATAACATGACATTTTCTACTTAAAGGGGCAGGAGAAAAGGAAACTATTCAGAAAAGAGGAACAACAACTTCAAATCCAGAGGAAGAGGCTTCAAGCCTGCTCGAGAAGGAACGGGTTTTCAGAAAAACCAATATGGAACAGGTTCTCAGAACAATCAAAGTTTCTCAAATGGAAACAAGGAAAGGAACATAGTGAGTCAAGTAAAATTTGTGGTAGGAATAACCATATTGATCTTAACTGTTTTCATAGGTGGGATTACTCTTATCAATCAGCAGATGAACTAGCACAAGCATTGGCTGCTTCCAATCTAAAGGATACATCGCCACAGATGACACTTTGTATGTAGACTCAAGAGCAAGTAGTCATATGGCACATAACTCTTGTATTTTATCTGAACTTAAACACTACAATAGACTAGATAAAGTGATTGTTGGGAATATATCACATTTAGACATAACACATGTTGGGAATACGAAGTCCTTGTAGTTCCTAAGATAAATAAGAATCTACTCGCAGTTAGTAAAATTTGGCTTTAGTGTTTGTAGATTATGACACAAGGTATACTTGGCTTTATCCACTGAAAAGGAAATCTAAACTTTTTAAAGTATTTGTAAAATTAAAAAAAATGGTAGAAAAACAATTTTCTAAAGAAATTAAGGTATTTCAGTGTGATAGATGTGGTAGGTTCATCAACATACACTTTAATAAACATTCGGAAGATTGTGGTATTGTCAGGCATATTTCATGTCCTAACACACCTACACAAAATAGAGTTTCAGAAAGAAAACATAGGCATATTGTTGAGACTAGATTAACTCTCCTACTTCATGCTAACATTCCTTTATTTCTACGGGTTGAGGCATTTCTCATTGCAACTTTTCTCATTTATATACTTATTAAGGGCCCTAATATACGTATTCTACTCTAGTGAGAGAACCAACACCTTCGGCTAAGGGTCAGTCAGGCAAGGGTGGTAAAACTTCTAGCAATGGGACCACAGTTTAGCAGAGTAGGGATAGAGGTACCACTTAGACTTAAAGGGGTAGAGGAGGTCATTGTTATGCATTTCCAGGAAGGCTATAGGTTGAAACTTCCGATGCAGTTATTACAGGTATCGTCCAGTGTGCCATCAACCTATATTTGTATAATTTCATCTGAGGTCTACATTCTTTTATGTGTCTGCCTATTTTGCTGATGGATTTGATATTATGTATGATAACATGTCTGTACCTATTCATGTTTCGTCACTTGTGGGTGATCCATTAGTGGTAGATCGAGTGTATCGATCTTGTCCTATTTCTTTGGCGGGGGTTGACTCTGGGTAGACTTGATAATTATAGGTATGGTAGAGTTTGATATCATCTTGGGTATGGATTGGATCTTTCCTTATCGTGTTATTCTTGACTATCATGCTAATATTGTGACCTTGTGATGCATGGTGTTTCAAGGTTTGAGCGGAAGGGTACTAATGGTTCTTATTCTTGCAAGGTTATCTCCTTCATTCTTGCCCAAAGATTAGTGGAAAGAATGTGTTTATCCTACTTGGCCTCTCTCGGGGATACTAGTCTTGAGCCACGTTCTATGGATATCATTCCCATGATTTAAAAGTTTCCAAATATGTTTCATACTAACCTTTCAGGTGTTCCTCTCGATAGAGATATTGATTTTTCTATATACTTGGATTTGCGCACCAATTTTTTTCTCTTCCTCCTTATCTTATAACTTCAACTAAATTGAAAGAGTTGAAGGATCAGTTGAAGGATTTGTTGAGTAATGGGTTTATTTGCCCCAATATGTCTCCTTGGTCCTGTCATGTTTGTAAAGAAGAAAGATGGATCTATGAGAATGTGTATTGACAACAGGGAGTTGAACAAGGCGACACTAAGGAACAAGTATCCTCTCCCACATATTGTTGACTTATTTTATCAGCTTTAGGGAGCATCATTGTTTTCTAAGATTAATTTGAGGTCCTGGTAGCATCAGTTGAGAATTAGGGCATTGAATGTCCCTAAGACAGCTTTTCAGGTGTGGTATTGTCATTATGAGCTTCTAGTGATGTCCTTTGGGTTGACTAACGCCCATGCAACATTCATGGAGTTGATGAACGGGGTGTTTCAGCCTTACTTGGATTCATTTATGATTGTCTTCATTGATGATATTTTGGTATACTCTAAGACTGAGGAGGACCATGTCTGACACTTGAAGATTGTGCTCCAAAGAGGAGAATTGTACGCCAAGTTCTTAAAGTATGAGTTTTGGCTTGATTCAATGGCATTTTAACGACACGTGGTGTCCAATGAAGGTATTAGAGTGGATCTAACCAAGATTGAGGTAGTTAGCATATTTTAGTTAATGAGATTTGGAGTTTTGTGGGGCTGGTAAGCTACTACAGACGGTTTGTTTAGAGTTTCTCTCATATCCCATCCTTATTGCCCAGATTGACTCGTAGAGTGTTAACTTTCAGTGGTTCGGTGAGTGTGAGAAAAGTTTTCAAAAGCTCAAGACTTTGTTGACTTCGAATCCTATGTTGATTCTACCTGAAGATGGTGTGGACTTTATTATTTATTGGTGATGCTTCAGGAGTTGGTTTGGGTGGTATTTTAATGTAGAAAGGTAAGATGATTGCTTATGCTTCTACAAAGTTGAAGACTCATGAGAAGAACTATCCTATTAGAGCGGTCATGGTCTTTGTGCTTAAGTTATGGTGTCACTATTTGTATGGGGTGAATTATCTGGTCTTCATTGATCATCAAAGTCTTCAGTACATCTTCAGTCAGAGATATCTGAACTTGAGGCAGCATAGTTGGCATGAGTTGTTGAAGGACTACGACATGACTATCCTTTATCATCCGAGAAAGGTCAATGTGGTGACCTATGCTTTGAGTAGGAAAACTTTTAGCATGGGGAGTTTTGTCGTAATCAGTGTTGAAGAGAGACTGTTAGCTAGAGAATGCCACATGCTAGCCATCAATCTTGTCTGCTTGTAGATTTCTGAGGAGAGTTATGGTTTGATTATTTTCATCGAGGCCTGATCTTCCTTTGTTGAGAAGATTTGAGAGGGTTAGTTTAATGACGAGAAGTTGTGTCTTATTCAAGACAAGGTGTTGAGAGGGCAAGCCAAAGAGGTTGTGCTTCATTCTGATGGTGTATTGAGGATCAGAAGTGGGATTTGTTTGACCAGGGTGGGTGAGTTGGTTAGGTTGATTCTAGAAGAGGCTCACTATTCTCGATATTATATCCATGGAATTATGTATCACAATCTAAGTTAGCATTATTGGTGGTATGGTATAAGAATGATATTTTAGAGTTTGTGTCTAAGTATTTGACCTGTCAAAAGGTCGATTGTGAGCATCAATGGCCCAGAGGTGTTTCTCAGAGGATGCACATTCCTATTTGGAAGTGGGAACGGATCACCATGGACTTTGTTGTGGGTTTGCCTACTATTGTGGGTAGTTATGACTCTATTTGGGTAGTCGTTGAAAGGCTGACCGAATCAGCCTGTTTTATTCCAGTTTGGGTGAAGTATACGGTGGAGATATTAACTTAGCTTTGTATCAGTCAGATAGTTCGTATTCATAGGGTACCTATTTTTATTGTCTCTTAATGAAGTGCACTATTCACTTCTCACTTCTAGAGGGATTTGGAACATGGTTTGGGTACTCGGTTAGATATGAGTAGAGCTTTTCACCCTTAGAATGACGGACAGTCTGAGCGGATGATTCAGGTGTTGGAGGACATGCTTCGAGTGTGTGTAATTGATTTTGGTGCTCATTGGGACCAACACTTGCCCATAGCAAAGTTTTCCTATAACAATAGTTATCACTCCAGTATTTAGATCGATCCATTCGAGGCATTGTATGGCAGGTAGTGTAGATCTCTAATTCATTGATTTAATTAAGATGTGATGACTATTTAAATACATACTTGCTTAGAGATGACATGGAGTAAATATGTATGACTCATGATAGGCTATTGATGGCTCATACTCAACAGAAGAATTATATTGATACGAGAGTTTGAGTCTTGTAGTTTATTGAGGGTGATCATGTTTGGCTCCGAGTGTCACCCATGAAAGGTCTGATGAGGTTCAGAAAAAAGGCAGGCTTAGCCCTAGATTAATTGGTCCTTTGAGATTCTGAGTCGAGTTGAAGGCCTATAATTTGGCCTTGCCACCGAGCTTATCAGTTGTGCATCATGTGTTTCATGTCTCCGTGCTTTGGAAGTATGTGTTGCATCAGACTCATGTGCTTTTGCTCGATTAGGTGGTGTAGGGTCTGGACATTTCATTTGAGAATGAGCCTATTTATATTCTAGATAGGTAGGTTTGAAAGCCTAGAACTAAGGAAATTACTTCAGCAAAGTTGTAATGGAAGAATCATTCAGTTGTAGAGGTGACTTGGGAGACCGAATTCGACATATGTGCCATATATCTCCAACTTTTCGACGCTTCAGGTAAGTTCTTTGACTTTATGTTCAAGTATGAATATGGTTTTTAATAATATATAATGTAATCACCCAAAAGTCTTTTTTAGAATTTTTTGAAAATTTACCATTTTACCCCTCCCAGTAATTGCTCCAAGTGATTTTTAATTGGTTTGTAACTATGGTTTTGAAGTTTAGTAAAAAGTTATGATATTTAGACATTTTGGAGTTTTGAAAGGCTTAAGTTGGTTAAAAGTGGTTTTCAGAGTCATTTGGCATTTCAAATCTCAAAATGGGATTCTTTCATTTCCATAAGCTCTGGAATGTGGAATTTTGTTGAGAAGAGTTGTCAATTTCTAATTCGGAGGTATTTTGTGGATTTGAGGTCTTAAGTTGGAAGTTTGGGTAATTTAGACGTTTTACTTGACTTTGGTATAAATTTGAAGTTTGGATGCTCAGATCATTTTTTTGACAGTTTTCATTGGATTCGGGAGATGATTTTCAGCTTAGGAGAGGTATTGGTTGAATTTTTAGAGGTCCCGAGGTCAGATTAGTATTTTTTAGCGTTGAGTTAGTTTATTGCAACTTTCAAAGGTTTTGGGTCAAAGGGACCTCAGATTCGTATGTTGATGGTTTCATTGAGTCTAGAACATTGAGTTTATATAGGTATCATATTTAGTTAGTATATACGGGGTTCTGAACGAATCTTGATGGTCCTTTCGAAGGGATTTAATTGGCTAAAATTGTTGATTTCTAGTGTCTGCATCACCTCACATTCACGAAGGGCCTTTCTCTTTCGCGATAGTCCCGTTAGCTAAGACTGGCTCATGTCTGTGAAGGGTCGATCCTTCAGATCCTCGCATTAGCGAAGACCGGCTCGCGTTTGCGAGAGGTCACTTAGGGGGGTTGCATTCGTGATCAAGACTTCACATTTGCGATGCTCGCATTCGCGAACTTGATCTCACGTAAGTGAACCTTGACAGTGTGTTTTCAAACTTAGGGTTTCAACCCTATTTTTCCATTTTCAAACTTTGAGAACTTGGTATTGGTGATTTTAAAGGAGGTTTTCAAGATTCATTGATTGGGTAACGATTTCTAATCCGTAACTCATCTATCCATTATTTAAATATGATTTATATGATCAAATCAAGGTTTATGAATGGAAAATTTGGGGGTTCTTCAAGAACCCAAGATTTTTCATAAATTGGTGATTAAGGGCTGATTATAGATCCATTTTCAAAATGTTTTTTCACCAATTATTTCCAAATGCTTTGGGTAATGTATTTATGTAATAATTTCATATTCAAACCTTATTTTCGGAATCAGGTTTTTGGGTCGATTTGATCTCGTTTCCAAATTACTTGACATAAATGTTGTTAGTTTCAGAATCTTATTGTGATTACTTTATTGACTAGATTATGTTGATTCGCATACTATTCAAAAAGCGGGAAAGCTCAAGTCCCAGAGTGATTTGTTGATTGATTAAGGCAAGTGAACTTCTAAGCCTTTGTTAAGCTTGTAGAATTGTGTATTCTTCTTGTTGTATATGTTGGGGAGTAATGAGAATTGGTGATAGGTTGAATTTCTCAAATTAATTAATCTTAATGATAACAAAGGGGATGATGAAAAGTCAATGTGATGATATTTGTTGTGTGGTATATTGTGAAAGACTTGAAAGTGGTATTAATTCGGCTATTGATGAAATACCATGATGGTGGTGGTGTGATTGTGAATTGATGTGGATTTGTCATCTTGTCATTATTGTGTGAACATGCCTATTTGCATTGGTTCTAAAACATTGTAACAAGGTTTATTATGATTATGCAGAGGTCTCTTCCAGCAGGTGATATTGATATTAAGGTTTCTTTCGGTGAGTGACATTGATATTGAGGTTTCTTTCGGTGAGTGACATTGATGTCGAGGTTTCTTTCGGTGGGTACATGGACCTAGTACATCCCCGTAGGCTCTGGTATGATATTCAATGAATATGTATCATAAGACAGACATGCATCACTCTATATGACATTGCATCGCACATTGATTATGATTATTGATTATATGTTGTTTGAGACTCTTGATTATGGAGTACAAATTGTTGGAAATGAACTTGTTACTTCATTGTGATTGACCTATAATTGTTGAAGCATTGTTATTGAATAATGTGCTACTTGAAATTGTGAATTGTTAGGTCGGGCTGATCTCTGTGGAGGTTGTAGTTTGTGGAGGTTCGGTTGGGGTTAAAGGAGAACTCATTTTCTATTTGTTTTACTTGTGTTTAATGGTTAGGTTTCTAAGTACCGTGTTGTTTGGTACTTACACCTTGCTTCTACACTTGAGTAGGCTACGAGCCCGAATCTGTGAGATTCTTCTTCTTGTCTACTTCGTCCAAGGCTTTCCTATGGAGACTTAAGAGGTAGTTGATTTTCACTTCAGCAGGCCCTCTTGTTCCTTATATATATTATTGTTCTATTTTAGAAACAAAGACAATGGGACTTGTAATTCTTTCAATTATGTTGTAATACATTAGTGGCTTGTACACGTGGCAACTAGATTTTAGGGGTATTTATGAGATTGGCTGAGTTATTTGCATCTATGTTATTAATAGTTTAATTTCCACATTTATATCGTTATATGTTGAGTTTCTGTTGACTTGTCTTGGTGGGATAGACAAGTGTCATCACACCCATTTTTGGGTCATGACATTAATCCTAGTATTTGAGAATGGATTTTTAGGTAGATTTGACCTCATGTACCAAAATCATTGATATGGGTGTTGTTGGTTTCAAATTCTTATTATGATTCCATCTTTAAATAGATTATGTTGATTTAGAGACTTGTCGAACATGGAAGACCCAATTACCGGAGTGATTGTTTGATTTCCAAAGGCAAGTAGACTTCTTGACTTTTTGTTAAGTATATTGACCTTGTATGTCATTGTGTGATTGGAGTAATGAGAATTGGTGAAGGGTTTCATATATGTATTGTGTATATTATTAAATGATGAATCACTCTTGTTATAACAACTTGGGGTAAAAGTGAGAATCTTGTTAGTTTGTCTGATTTGATTATACTGTGGGTAATTGGATGAATATGACGATTCAATTGATGATATATTGTTACTAATTGTTATTGCATATTAGTGTTGAATTGTCATCTTCGTACTTGATCATTGCACATTTATGTTTGTATTGGTGCTGTACCACTGCTATGATGAAACTTAATGCTGATGAAAGGAAATAAGAAATGAGTCACATTTCCATGGCGAATTCATTGAGTGGAAATAGAGAACGGGCAACACATATGTCACACCCCGAGGCTACCCCCTGGATGCAGACATGGAACCTAGGATCACGAGTGACCCCAAGCTAACCCTGCTGGCATATCATAAGCAAACTAAAGTAATAAATACCGTGCGAAAGCTAATCATGAGATAATCTGACATGATGGGGAAATACCCATATACTATCTGAATAAACATTCTGAGAAGAGTTTAATAACAACTAAAGATGAAACTCAAAACTAAGACTGAAAGTATCTATGTCTGAAATAAGCCTCTAACTTACTAGAAGTGCTGGGACATGGCCCAGCTAAGTCTAGCAAAACTGAAACTAAAGACTAAAATCAAAAGAAAACATGTCTGACGTCCTCGAGAAATGAGGACTCACCACTGATGCTGCTGAACTGGAGATCAGGAACCGATCTATGCGTGATCCGGAAGATGAGGACCTGAACCTACATCACGGGAAGATGTAGCGGAGTATGCGTCAGTACTTGAAAGGTACTAAGCATGCAGGATAGAGTAAAGCTGAATAATAATCATAACTGAACCAAAGCATATACTGAGCAATGATATGATATAATCATGATACTAAATTGAGAATACTAAACATGAAATAACTGCATGCAATAACCAAGTTCATAACATGCTGAGACTGAATATTGAACTGATAACATGGTCAATGCAATAGAATCTGACTGAACTGTGGGAGCTACTAATAACCGACATAAAACCAAATGAGCTAAATGTGGAGTCCGATGTATACGCCCCATCGAGAGGAACCAATATACCCTGCCAGAGGTATAAAGGCATGACTAGCGTGATCACAAAAATGTTTCCCACAAAGGGGACTTACTGATAACATTCAAATATACTTCTTGAAAAGAAATATAAACGATCGTATGCAATATTACCCAACTATGAGTCGGGGTCGATCCCACAGAGAATATGGAAGAATATTGTCAATAGCAAATATTTAACTCAATAGTCGTTATATAAAAATGGGGGGATTTAAATTGAAATAAAATAAAAACAATAAAAAGATAGCTTTGAACTAAGTATTTATTTATATTCAGATTATTAAAAGTAACTAGGAATGTGTTCCCCATAAGCTCATACCGCGGTAATCCTAATAATAGTAATCATTTTCTAGTGTATTACATGCAAAGTGATAAGTTAGGTATCTCTAAATCCTTGGTCCGGCATCTAGAGAATTT
>JAJOOR010020124.1:0-34686 GCA_036250505.1 Solanum acaule | reverse complement strand
CTAATTGAATATAATTGTTGGTTAAAGTAAAGTCTAAACCATTTTCCTCGTGGGATCGACCCCAACCTACAAGTTGGGTTCTTTACTTGATAACGATCGCTTATGCTTCTTTAGGGAGGTGTAATTTGAGCGTATCATTCATCACGTCATGTCTAGGGGTAGTCTTGGGTCCTGACATATAGCCATAAACTTCTTCCAATCCAATGGGCCTACATGAACACCTCTGTCCTCATTCCACTACTTGTACCAAATCTGGGACACTTTTTTTCAAATGGTAAGCGGCTAAGTTGGCACTCTCAACTAGGTTATGCCAATGATCTGAGTGATCTTCCAAACTCCATCTATAAAATCTTATGATCCTCCTCCACCTTTGAACCATAAAACTCAGGAGGATTCATCCAAGTGAAGTCTTGAACCCTTGCTTCTGCAGTATTCTCATTTGGGTTAGCCTAAAAAACAACCTGTTAATTGATTAAGTGGTCATGGCCTAAGCTAGCACCTGAAAATCAGCCATGAACTCAGTATAAGACACTTGTTCATTCAAAGGATTTGTTGTATCCAGTGGTGTGTGCTGGTCCTCTTCATGTTTCTTATGACGTAAGCTCTTCTAGAAGGCATGATTTTGTAAATTCATAGAGCATGAGTTAGAACATAAGGAGGTTAAATAGAGTTAAACATTGATAAGTGTAACGCACCTCACACCCATGAATAAGAATCTACTTAACACGATTTTTAGACACCCTGGGATACTTGAACTTGATGCTCTAATACCATTTTTATCACGACACAAGATTACCCCCTACTAATAATACATGCTTAAAGCCACAAGTGACTACAAGTTATCCCATAGTCTAACATGATACTAAGATAAACAGAGATAGTAACTAAAAGTACGGATGCGGAAACTAAAATTGGGATAAATAAGCAGTTCTAAAATATAAAACTTAATACTTAAATAAGTTCATCCGATAATGACATAAATCTGAAATACTAATATCTAACTAATTATCTTAAAGCCTCTACTAAGATGAGTTGTTAGGACAAGACCCCAACTAACTCTAACTATATGAAAATTGAAATAACAAATATTGAAAGAAATTTAAAGGTTGTCCTAAAAAAATGGGGTGTCACGACCCAAAGTATACTCTATGCGTAACATGCTGTATAGAATCCCAAGAGGCCCTACATAAGCCACTTCGCATACATTATATAAGATATTAGAAATAAAGAGTTCAAAAGAAACAGACTTATACCATAAAATCAATAAAAAAATCTTGGTCTCAAATCATGAGGACTCACTAATATTCAAAAGCCCAAAAGAATCAACTAGCCACGAGTATGAGAAATAGGAGTGTTGGACTCTACATTACTGAAACAATGTAGACACAAGTATGCATGAGTACATGTAAGGTACCAAGTATGATACCAATGCATAAGAGTTATGAAATCATGCTAAAAAGGACTTTACATGACATGCAATGACCAAGCTAAATCATAAGATAAAAGGTTAGAAAATATAAGTCATAATCATGGTCAATGCAAGCATAACATCTTTAAAACACTTTCTGAGATACTTGAATAATAACCTTAGTTCATTTTTGTGTGATGTTTACCATTTAACCGACATAGACTATGTGAGTTATAACATGGAATCCGGTGTCTATCCCATACCGAAAAGAGATGTCCTTACTTGCCAAGGTAAGAACCATGAATCTGAGATAAAGTGGATCCACTAGCTAATGTCAATCTGAGACAACATCTTATGGTGACACATAGTTTATGGGACATGGTAATCGCCGATAGTCCACTCGGTGCTAAGTAAAATCCCACGAATAGTCATTAATCATAGCCATATTATCATCCATGAAACGACCCAATTAAGCAACCAATACAAGCTAGAGTTCATTTAGAATAGCTCATAAAACTTTATTCAACTTCGGTGAGAAAACCTTTCAACCTTATAAATCCTTTATGTGAGAAAATCTTTCACAATTATGATTATAGTAGTATGTGAGAAAACCTTTCACAACAACAATGTTGATATTTCATTCTCTTAAAGCATCCTTAAATCATTTGCATCTCTTTCATAAAAGCATGCATATCATTATAAAAGTCGTATTTCATAGATCATAAACTTTGTCATGTGTTCATATTCTAAAATCAAGGATCATACATGGGTTCATATGAATTCAACTCAAAAACATGCAATTACTTCAAGTCATGCATTAGTAGATGAAAATAATTAATTGAAGAATAATTGATAAGAACCCATGAAGATTGAATAAAACCCTAACTTTAAATAGAGAATCTAACTTGTAAAATTGGAAGATCTTTGAGGAACCCTATGTAGGAAAGGACTCCATAGGTGAATACTAACATACCTTAGTGATAAAGGTCCAATAGCTATGGTGAATTGAATATCTTAAAGTGAAATCCTAGCTTTTTCTTCCTTAGCTTAGAGAGAACTTTGGGGATGAACTTGGAGGGAAGTTTAGAATTTAGGTGAATGATTTATGATGGGTAGTTTTAGGACTTAAATCTCTAATATAGGGCTTTGGATGGAGGTTAAAACGACATGGAATAGGTAACAAACACAAAAGGGGAAAGACTAAAATGACCTTAACTTAAAAACTAACGAATGACCAGTAAGGACCCCTAAACGGGTCGTACAGATCTTCACTAGCCATTTAGGGTTCCTTCAAGGTCACCCCAAATCCTGGAAGCCCTAAACAGCTAGGCCACAAATTTTAAATAGGTCGTGGACCCCTAAGTAGACCATTTAGGGTTCTGTGAAGGATTCATGGTCCGTTTTGAGTTTGTGGACTTGCCCGTTAACCCTCTTTAAACTTTTCAAAGTCCTAGGTGTTATAATATATCCTCCTCAAAAACATTCGTCCTCAAATAGAACACAAGAAAGCATGAAAAAAGTAGGAGAGAAACTAATAACCCAATATGAATGCAACTTCATCAATATGCACATATCCTAGGAGTAAAATTAACTCCAAGCTAAAACATACTCAAACATCATTTCTTTAAACATATATGCATAACTACGGAAACATGAGAATGACTAAGATGCATGAAACTAAATGAATGAACCATGAAGAGCTAAATAACTCAAGCTAAAGTAGGATCGTAGGAAAAGAGATAAGGTTATTGGGACATCATATCGACCTCGACCTCCCAAGTAGCACCCTCAACCATTTGATTCTTCTATAACACCTTCACTGATGCAACCTCTTTTCTTCTAAACTTTTTAATTTGTCTGTCTAAAATCTCAACCAAAACCTTTTCATAAGAAAGACTTTCCTTTATACCAAGATTCTCTAATGGTACAATAGATGTCAGATGTCCAACACACTTATTCAACAAGGAAACATCAAAAATTGTATATACCGATGCTAAATCATTAGGCAAATCAAGCTCATAAGAAACTTTACCAATATGAGTCAAAATATGATATGGACCTACATATCGGGGACTAAGCTTTCCTTTCTTTCCAAACCTCATGAAACCTTTCGTAAGTGAAATTTTCAAGTAAACCCAATCATTAAAATTAAACCCAAGATCTCTTCTTCTAACATCAGCATAGGACTGTTGTCTACTTTGTGCCATTTTTAGCCTATCTTTTATAAGCTGGACTTTCTCCATAGCCTCATGTGCCAACTCATGAACTATCAAAGCAACCTCACTAACTTCAAACCAAGCTATAGGAGATATACACCTCCTACCATAAAGAGACTTAACCAGAGCCATACCAATACTTGAATGGTAGCTATTATTATATGCAAACTCAATCAAAGGCAAATGATCATCCTAATTACCCTTGAAGTCATTCACACAAGATCTCAATATATCTTTCAAAGTTTGGATAGTGCGCTCCACGTTTCCATCGGTTTAAGGGACCGTACAAAGCTAAACACAAGTACCAAGACACGTTTGGAAAAAAATCCAAAATTCAGAAGTAAATTGGATACGCGATTGGAGATAATGGATAGGGGCACTCCATGCAACCTAACATTTCCATATCTTTCATAAAAGCATGCATATCTTTATATAAGTCATATTTCATAGATCATAAACTTCATCATGTGTTCATAGTCTAAAATCATGGATCGTGCATGTGTTCATATCAATTCAACTCAAAAACATGTAATTACTTCAATTCATACATTAAAAGATAGAAAATAATCAATTGAATTATAATTGAAAAGAACCCGTGAAGATTGAATAAAATCCTAACTTTAAATTAAGAATCTAACATGTAAAATTGGAAGATCTTTAAGGAACCCTATGGTTGAAAGGACTCCATAGGTGAATACTAACATACCTTACTGATCAAGGCCCAATAACTATGGTGAATTGAAAATCTTGAAGTGAAACCCTAGCTTCTTCTTCCTTAGATTTAGAGAGAACTTTGGGGATGAACTTGGAGGGAATTTTAAGATATAGGGGAATGATTTAGAATGGGTAGTTTTAAGACTTAAACCTCTAATATAGGGCTTTAGATGGGGTTAAAATGACATAGTTTAGGTACCAAACACATAGAGGAAAGACTAAATTGACCTTAACTTAAGAACTATAGGGTGACCTGTAAGGACCCCAAAACATGCCGTACAGATCTATGCTGGTTATTTAGGGTTTCTTCCATATGACCCTAAATCCTGGAAACCCTAAATGGCCAGGCCACTAAGCCGAAATGGGTCGTGAACCCCTAAATGGGATGTTTTGGGTTTCATGAAGAGTTTATGGACTTTCCCGCTAACCCTTTTTAACCTTTTCAAAGTCCTAGGTGTTACACGAGGACTTACCAATGTTGCTACTAAGCTGATCAGAAGTTGTACTAATCGTGAGAGCTGCTAATAATTGATATATAACCATGTGAGCTAACACGGATTTTGATGTATAATCCTTATTGAAAAGGGCTACATATACCTTGTCAGGGTGTAGAGGTTGATCTAAGTAAATGCGGTACAACTAAGCTAATGTTCATAAAGGACTAAGGAGTCAGTCCTGATCTGATGGGTCACCCTAAGAATCCTACAATGGCATGTAGTTTTGGGACTTAGGGAATTCTACTAAAGGTATTAGTCCTAACTGACTGGTGAGTCTTCATTTGTAAATCTACTCGGTGTTGAATAATTCTCTCAACTGAATGTAAACTGATAAACTAAATAATGTTGGTTTATATATTGAATATAACTTATGATTTAATAGCTCATACAAGTTAAGAATGATACCAAACTGGTAGACACTATATCTGAAAGCATTTGAACCATGAAACATATAATTTGATACATGCATTCTAATACAACATGGTTATGTGTCATGAAATAACTATATTCTTCGGGTTCATAAATATTATTTAGAAGTACTTAATTTATGGATGGAATTACGTAATCAAACTGTTCATGAAGAAGACTGGACAATATATTAAAAATCATGATTTCATAAGAACCCTAACTTCTACAGAAATCATGAAATGAAAACTTTATTTACTTTGGGACTCAATGGGTGAAGGGATATCTACTTATGAAATCCCACATACATGGAAAGAAAAAACTATCTTGGGTCTTGAATTGAAGCTTTAAGATGAAGAACCCTAGTTCTTGCTTCAGAAGAAACTTGAGCATAATTAATTTGATTTATGGGTGTTAGGTGTGAATGGGAGGGTTAGGTCGACCTAATTCTTGTAACGACTGATTCCCGTCATTATGGAAAAGCCAATGGAGTAGGAATTTGGGCTAGAAAACTTCTGAGTAGTAACTTGAAAATTTCTAGCCTAGGCCAAACTTGGACGAAACCTGAGTCAGGTGAGGTCTAGAGAAATCTGGTAATTAATGAGGGATCTAATTATGAATTTGATCATATGAGTGGATAGCCAAGCATTAAGGAGCATGTACGGCTTTACAAAATCCAATTCGGGCGAGTAAAATTTTTGAAACTGATCTTAGCGTGAAAGAGTAGTTTTAAAACGTCCAGGTTTGAAGGTGTGTTGCGAAATGGGAACTTGGAACCCAAATTCCGAGTTACTCTCTCTGTGCAGGCCGCCTGGGCGGGATTAATCCCGCCAAGACGGGGCTGCTGTGGTGGGATGGGGTTCGCCGTGGCAGGCTTGTCACAAGTTAAGTCGGGAAAAACCCTAAATTTGTTATTTTCTACAAAACTTCCTTCTTAAGCGCTAAGGGACAACCCAGGGTGATTCTTGACAGTTTTCCACGATTTCTAGCGCTAAAGGTAGGTTAATTACTCCCCTAATCCATATTTTGATTCCTAGAACTTAGAATCTTGGGTAATTATCATTGGGGAAGGGTTTTGGACTAAGATTGATGGTGTGAAAAGCCCTAGTTGAACATTAGGATCATGGGTTTGGTCTTGGGTTGATAAGTTTGTTATAATTCTGGTAAATTAGACCTTGTTTATTGATCCTTGCATTAATTACTTGTTTATAGACCAAGAACAAGCTGAAAGACTTCGGAAAAGGAAGGCTCAAGTGTCTTAGGAGTATTTAGGCTTAGTTTCGAGGTAGGTGATGGTTTGATTTCATGTTGTGTGATATATGCCAGATAATTGCTCATTGTATGTGTGTATGTATATGAATAGGGAAATGTGAATCAAATCTAATGAAATGATTATGTGTGCACAATACATGCCATGAACCTATTACTTGATTGTATGACTAGAGTATTGTTCATTATGGTTGTGATTGTGACAATGGTTGTGCTGACTGGATGAGTTGTCACGTTTCGACACATATATTGGATCGGGTGTAACATTTCGACACATATATTGGACCGAGTTTCATGTTCCGGCACATGTATATTAGATTGGGTGTCATGTTCCGAACCACTAACAGGTTGGTCGTGGGTTCCATGAGAGGACCACTTATGATTATTATGTTCATGTTTACCTGTCATTGATATTGGAAAATTGTATGTTGTTCCTAAAATGATAACTGAACTGTGTATTATGTATATGTGTGCTTACTATGTTGTAATTGCTTGTATATATTGTGCTTACAGGAGTACCCGCGTGATCCTACCATTACACAGTAGTTTCGTGTACTGATATTGCACCTGCTCTTTCTTTGTTGAGTACAGGGTATCTTCAGGCGGCTACATACAGACCTCAATTAGGAGATTATTAATCGCGACCGAGTTCAAGGGTGAGGCAGTTCTTTCAGGCTACCATAGATCCTTCTTTTGTCTAGTCCATTCTTTTCAAACTCGGACTATTTATCCAGGCTGTTATGTTTAGTTTTCAGGGTTACACCCCCTTTTTCCTTAGACTTGTTAGTTAAAAGAGTTTTGATACAATGACTTTTAGTTATAGGGGTTGAATTTCTGCAATAGTGGTTTTGTTAGACCTTCGGAGTTTATGGGAACTCCGTATTTTATTTAGTTATTTAAACTTGCTTATGTATCTTTAAATGCTTAGTTTTCGTTAAATTGCTTAGTTGGGTTGTAGTAATCATTCTCATATCGAAGGGTTAGTGCGGGTGTCAATCACGGCGGTCTGGGTCGTGACAAAGTTGGTATCAGAACCCTAGGTTCGTTGATCTCATTGTATCAAAACGAGTCTAGTAGAGTCTTGCGGAATGGTACGGAGATGTCCGTACTTTTCTTTAAGAGGCTATAGGACTTTAGGAAATCTCTTGTCTTCTTCTCCTTTCGTGCTATGACTTGATTTCAATTGGTATCTAATTCTCTTCACTCTTATGTCCATAGATGGTTAATACGCAATACAACAGTGTCAAGCCCATAGCCCCTATCAATGAGCTAGCAGAGGAACCCGCAGCAGGAGGCCGTGGTCGAGGCTGTGGTAGAGGAAGGGGCAGAGGCAGAGAAAGAATGGCACCCGTTAGGGGTGGAGCCCTAGCTGAGAATGTTCCCAGGGAAGAGGGACTTGCTGCACCTCTAGAAGAGGTAGAAGAAAATGTGGAGATCAAAAACGAGGAGGATGTTGGACTAGAGGAGGGTGCACCGACTGGAAATACCGGCATTCCTCCCTTAGACCCAATGTTAGCTCAACAGATCATGTCTTTTCTAAAGGGGTTGGTCGGCCTCGAAGTCCATCCCACAGTACAAGTTGCTCAACCTCCTATCAACTGCCTCGTTACTGCTACTATTCCCACGGTGGATGGAGCATTTGGCACTAATGCCTTATTGGGTCATGTGATGATTGGTACTGAGTATGAAATGTTGACTAAGTTTCTGAAATAGAAGCCACATGTATTCCATAGTTCTGAGAGTGAGGATGCCTATGAGTTCATTTGGATTGCTATGAGAGGCTTCACAAGTTGGGCATTGTACATCAACATGGAGTAGAATTCGTGACCTTTCAGCTTTAAGGTGAGGCTAATCAATGGTGGAGGGCTTATGTGGAATGTAGCTCATTAGTCTTTCCCCCACTCACTTGCACGTAGTTCCATGCTCTATTCCTGGAGAAGTGTGTGCCCCAGACTTTAGAGGATCGCAAAAAGGATAAGTTTATGGCTTTGGAGCAGGGTGGTATGACTGTAGCTGCCTATGCAGTGAAGTTCCATGCCTTGTCAAGATATACTACATAATTGGTGACTATAGAGGAGGAGAGTATTCGTCTATTCCATGAAGGATTGAACCTCGAGTTATGGGGTGACAGACTTTGTGAAGAAAGTGGAAGGAGTTAGACGTGATGGGCAGGCCAAGGCATTCGCTAAGAAGCCCAAGAGCACGGGTAACTTTCATGGTTCCTACTCCAGAAGTTCAGGTAGGCCGACACTTGCAACCCGGCCAATTCAGTGAAGATGCCCGCTTCTACAGTTGGTTACTCAGGAACTCCACAATAGAATCTTATTCATGATGGTCAGGGAGTCGCACCTACATTTGGCAGCAGGCCGTCTTTTTACCGCAGTTGTTACAATTATGGAGAACATGGGCATATGAGGTGAGATTATCCCCATTCGTGCATGTCTGAACCCGTGCAGTAGCAGACTAGAGCATTGGTACCAGTGGGCAATAGTAGTAATGGTAGAGGGCGTCCACAAGGTAGGCGAGAAGAAGATCAGCGAGGTCGTGGGGGCAAGGGAAATGGTAATGTAGGTAGAGGAGCAGTGTATCCAGGCAAGGAGATCACCCGTCAAGATGACAGGGCTCAGTGTTATACCTTTCCGGGAAAGACCGAGACAGAGGCATCTGATGTAGTGATCAAAGGTACTATTCTTGTTTGTGACCGGATGGCTACTATCTTGTTTGATCTGGGTTCTACTTATTCATATATGTCAGTTCAGTTTTCCTTGGGATTTGATACGGTTTGTGATGTACTTGATGCCTCCATCCATGTTTCTACCCTCTGTTGGAGTGTCGGTCATAGTCACCCATATCTATCGTACTTGTCCTATCTTGGTTAGGGGTTTTCAGAGTTGGGCTGATTTGGTTATTCTGGATATGACTGACTTTGATATAATCTTAGGCATGACTTGGTTGTCCCCCTATTATGTTGTGCTTAATTGTAATGCTAAGTCTGTGACTCTAGAGATCCCGAGTAGGGAAAAGTTAGAGTGGGAAGGGATGTACATGCCTAAGCCAGCTGAGGTCATATCTTTCATTCAGGCTAGGAAACTGGTGGGGCAGGGGTGTTTGGCATATTTGGCACATATTCGGGATGTTGAGGCTGAGTCTCCCTCTATTGAGTCAATTCATGTGGTGTCTAAATTCAGCAAAGTATTTCCTATCAATTTGTCTGGTATGCCTCTAGATAAGGATATAGATTTCTGCATTGACTTGGAACTGGGCACTCGCCCCATCTCCATTCCTCCTTATCGCATGACTTTGGCAAAATTAAGAAAGCTTAAAGCTCAAATCGATGAGCTTCTTGATAAAGGTTTCATCCATCCTAGTGCCTCCCTGTGGGGTGCTCCGGTATTATTTGTTAAGAAAAATAATGGTAGTATGAGGATGTGCATAGACTACCGGCAGTTGAATAGGGTCACCATTCGAAATTAGTATTTGTTTCCTCGGATAGATGATCTTTTTGACCAGTTGCAGGGTGTGTCAGTTTTTTCTAAGATTGATCAAAGGTTTGGTTACCATCAATTAAAGATTAGGCCTGAGGATGTACCCAAAACAACATTCAGAACCCGTTATGGGCAGTATGAGTTTTTAGTGATGTCGTTTGGGTTGACCAATGCGCCTACAACCTTCATTAGTTTGATGAATTGTGTGTTTACACCATTCCTAGATTCTTTTGTTATCATCTTTATTGATGACATTTTGGTTTATTCAAAGAGTAAGGAAGAGCATATCGACCATCTCCGTATTGTTTTGGGTGTTCTTGGAAAACGGAGTTGTATGCCAAAGTTTCCAGGTGTGAGTTATGGTTGACTTTAGTTGGCTTTTTGGGGCATGTGGTTTCAAATTAAGGGGTAATGGTAAATCTTCAAAAGATCAAAGCAGTCAAGAATTAGGTCTGGCCTAGCTCTGTGACTGAAGTTAGTAGTTTCATGGAGCTCGCCAGCTATTATCGTCGGTTTGTAAAGAATTTTGCTTCTATCACCACCCATTTGACAAAGCTGACCAAAAAGGAGATGCCTTTTGAGTGGACTGACAAATGTGAAGAGTGCTTTCAGAAACTTAAGACTCTGACCACAGCACTTATTCTAACCCTGTTGGTGAAAGGTAAAGATTTCATTATTTATTGTGATGCCTCACATTCGGGCTTGGGTGATGTGTTGATGCAGGAAAGAAATGTCATAGCTTATGCATCGCGACAGCTGAAGCTACATGAGAGAAATTACCCGACACATAATTTGGAGTTGGCAGTGGTAGTGTTTACTCTCAAGATCTGGCGGCATTACCTTTATGGTGTCAAGTGTGAGGTGTTTACTGATCATTGTAGTCTACAACATGTATTCACTCAAAGGGACCTGAATTTGAGGCAGAGAAGGTGGATGGAGTTACTCAAGGATTATGATGTTACCATCCAGTATCATCCGGTAAGGCTAATGTGGTGGCAGACGCACTAAGCTGGAAGACGGTAAGTATGGGTAGTTTAGCTTGCTTGGGTGTGTCCAAGCGACCTTTGGCCAAGGAGATTCAGACCTTGGAGTCTAAGTTCATGCAGTTGGGCAACTCAGAGAAAAGTGGGATGTTAGCTAGCATTGAGATTAGGCCCACATTCATTAAGGAGATCAAGGCCAAGCAGTTTGAGGATGAGAGTTTGAATGAGCTCAGAAAGAAGACAGTATCTGGTAAGGCACAAGATGTGGTTCTTTATGCGGGGGGTGTGCTCAGTTTTAAGGGAAGAATTTGTGTTCCCCGAGTAGATGACTTGATTCAGAAAATGTTGACAGAATCTCATGGTTCGCGGTATTCCATTCATCCGGGTGTGACCAAGATGTACCGAGATTTGAAATGACTTTATTGGTGGCCTAGCATGAAGAAAGGCATAGCTGAGTTTGTAGCTAAGTGTCAAAACTATCAGCAGGTAAAGTATAAGCACCAAAGGCATATAGGTTTGCTTCAGCGAATGCCAATTCCGGAATGAAAGTGGGAAAGGATAGCTATGGATTTTGTGGTTGATCTTCCCCAGACCTTGAGAAAGTTTGACTCCATTTGGGTGGTGGTTAACAAACTGACTAAGTCAGCCCACTTCATTCCAGTCAGAGTAGACTATAATGCTCAGCAGTTGGCTAAGGTTTATATGAAAGAAATAGTGAGGATGCATGGTGTGCCCCTTTCTATCATCTCAGACCATGGTACGCAGTTCACATCTAAGTTTTGGGGAAAATTGCATGATGAGTTGGGCACTCAACTCACTTTTAGCACAACTTTCCATCCACAGACGGACGACCAGTCAGAGAGAACGATTCAAGTGTCAGAGGACATGTTGAGGGCAACATTAGTCCTCTATACATAGGGCCATTTGAAATTCTTGACTGTGTAGGGACAATGGCTTATAGGTTGGCTTTACCACCTAGCCTATCTAGAGTCCATCCAGTATTTCATGTGTCCATGTTGAAGAAGTATCATGGGGACAGAGATTACATCATAAAGTGGGACTCAGTTTTGTTAGACAAAGACCTTCAGTGTGAGGAGGAACCGGTTGCAATTCTAGATCGTGATGTCCAGAAGCTGAAAACCAAGGAGATAAAGTATGTGAAAGTTCAATGGAAGCATCGTCCTATTGAGTAAGCTACTTGGAAAATCGAGAATGATATGCGAGACAAGTATCCCCAGTTATTCGATGACTCATGCACTACCCTACTTTTGCTTTAGCCTTTTACTCCTAGTTTGTCCCTCGAGGACGAGTGATGGGTAAATTGATATCTATTGTAACGATCGGTTCCCATCTTTATGTAAATGCCAATGGGGAAGGAATTAGGGCCAGAAAACTTATGAGTAGTAACTTGGAAATTTCTAGCCTAGGCCAGACTTGGACGAAATTTGAGTCAGGTGAGGTCTAGAGAAATATGGAAATGAATGGGGGATCTAATTATTAATTTGATAAAATGAGTGGATAGCCAAGACGTTAAGTAGCCTGTACGATTTTACGAAATCAAATTCGGGCGAGTAGAACTCCCAAAACTAATCTTGGCGAGAAAGGGGGGTTTTAAAACGTTCAAGTTTGAAGATTTGTTGCAAAATAGGAGCTTGGAACTCAAATTCTGAGTTTCTATCTTTGTGCATGCCGTCTTTGGCAGTATTAATCCCACCAGGGAGGGGGCGCTGTGGTGGGATGGGGTATGCGGTGGCGGGCCAATCGCGAGTTAAGTCGGGGAAAAATCCCAATTTCGTTATTTTCTGTAAAACTTCGTTCTTAAGAACTAAGGGATGACCCAGGGCGATTCTTAACAGTATTCCACGATTTCTAGCGCTAAAGCTAAGTTAATTACTCCCCTATTCCGTATTTTGATTCCTAGAACTTAGACTCTTGAGTAATTATCATTAGGGGAGGGTTTTGGCCAGAAGTTTATGGTGGGAAAAACCCTAGGTGAACATTAGGATCATGGGTTTGGTCTTGGGTTGATAAGTTTGTTATAATCCAGGTGAATTAGACCTTGTTAATTGATCCTTGCACTAATTACTTGTTTATAGACCAAGAACAAGCTAAAAGACTTTGGAAAGGGAAGGCTCAAGCGTCTTATGAGTATTCAGGCTTAGTTTTAAGGTAGGTGATGGTTTGATTTCCTGTTGTGTGATATATACCGAATAATTGCTTCATTGTATGCGTGCATGTATATGAATAGGGAAATGTGAATCAAATTTAATGAAATGATTATGTGTGCACAATACATGCCATGTACCTATTACTTGCTTGTATGACTATAAGTATTGTTCATTATGGTTGTGATTGTGACTGTGGTTGAGCTGCCTGGATAGGGTGTCACGTTTTGACACATATATTGGATCAGGTGTCATGTTCCGACACATATATTGGATTGGGTGTCACGTTCGGACACATGTATATTGGATCGGGTGTCACATTCCGACACACTAATAGTTTGGGCGTGGGTTCCATAAAAGGACCACTTGTGATTATTATGTTCATGTTTACTTGTCATTGATATTGGGAAATTGTATGTTGTTCCTAAAATGGTAACTAAATTATGTATTATGTATATGTGTGCTTACTGTGTCGTAATTGCTTGTATATATTGTGCTTACGGGAGTAGCCGCGTGATCCTACCCGTACACCGTGGTTTCGTGTAATAATACTGCACTTGCTCTTTCTTTGTTGACTACAGGGCATCTTCAGGTGGCTACTAACAGACCTCAGTTAGGAGATTATTGATCGCGATCGGATTCGAGGGTGAGCCAGTTCTTTCAGGTTGCCATGGATTTTTCTTTTGTTTAGTCCATTATTTTCGGACTTAGACTATCTATTTAGGCTGTTATGTTTAGTTTTTGGGGTTGCACCCCCTTTTTCCTTAGACTTATTGGTTAAACAGAGTTTTGGTTCAACGACTTTCAGTTCTAGGGGTTGAATTTCTGCAATAGTTGTTTTGTTAGACCTTCGAAGTTTATGGGAACTCCGTATTTTATTTATTCATTTAAACTTGCTTCTGTATCTTTAAATGCTTAGTTTTTGCTAAATCGGTTGGTTGGGTTGTAGTAATGGTTCTCCCGTTGGAGGGTTAGTGTGGGTACCAATCACGGCAGTTTGGGTCGTGACAATTCTCCTCAATCCCACTTAGAATAGGTTAAAACCATATAGTGTAGGAATCAAAACAGTGGGAAAATTCCACAATGACTCTGATAGAAAATTGAGTTTGCCAGCTTCCATGAGACTATCAATGATTGGTGGATTGATCTGCGATCATAGATACCTACCATGAAATTCAGGCCAATTTTGGAGTTTCTAAATTTCGATTCATGAGACCCATCTATGCTCTGTAAAAATATTTTACAGCCCTTGGTTGGGTTCGTGAAACATAGGCTTATTTTCCCAATCATTGAACTTGATTTACGGACTTGTTTGTGAACTTAATCTACGAGTCTCATCTGCGGTCCGCAGATGTGGCTCGTGGATTCCACTTTTCTACACAAATTTTCAACTTCTCCTAATCTAATTTGGACATAAAATTTCTAAGGTGTTAGAATCTATTGTATCACTCTAATGGTTGTTTCAACATACTATCTTGTATCAATCTTTATTTCTATTTCGCAAATGAATACACGTGCTACAAGAGATGATGAATATAAATGATAGAACTATCAGTATGTATGTATCATTATGTATATATCGAATAGAACATGTATCAAGTCGTCTCAGTATGTATTTATGTATCACAAATGAATACAATTAATACAAGTGATACATCTGGTATCAACATGCATGTATCAGATACAGCTTGGATTTTTGTATCGCAAATGAATACAAGTGATACGGATGTATCAACTTATTTGTATCAGTTTGTATGTGTTAAATACAAAATATAGAAGCCTGTATTTTTTGTATCATGAAAGAATACAAGTGTATTAGGTTGTATGTATTAGACTGTATTTTGTTGATCCAATCTATATCTGCCGAATATAGTCTATATCTAGCATCTCACCTTTCTTTCCAAAATCTTGCTCGCCTCTCTTCTCTCTCCCAATATCGTTTGCCTATCTCCTCTTTCTATGAATGGTAAATACTCAAACTATAGTTATGGATTTCTAATACAAAAAACTACCTAGTTAGGCAAACATATCTACCATATCTATTGAATACCACTATACTTTAAAATAATTATATAATCACTCATCTCTCCTCCCTATCTCCCCATCCCACTCTCTCTCTCTCTCTCTCTCCCCTCTCTATTCCTCTCTTTATGCTCTCCCCCCTTTGTTCTCCCCCTATTTATGATCTCTTCCACTTGCTCTTTCCATCTCCCTCCCTATCTCTCTCTCCCCCCCCCCCTCCTCTTTTACTAGATGGTGATGGTATTTAAAGTAATTGATGAATATATCAGTGCATATTTGATGTCAGATATGTATATCTACACATAGATAAAGTAGATGCATTGTCCATTAGGATAGACGTATACATGAAATTGATACTAGACACACATATTCATGAAATTGTAAAATATAGATACAAAGAAGAAGTTGGATGAGAAAGGCGAGTAAGAGAGAAGAAAGGCGAGCAAGATAGATAATTTTTCCTAGATACATGTGAATCACATTTTGGATATAGTGTATCCAAAACAAGTTACAACTAATATGACTCGCGTGTATTTGAGATACATGTATGGGGAACAACAAACTGACAAAAATGTAATTTCGAAAACTATTATTTCAGCGAGTAACTAGCACCAATAATATTAATATGTTTTATGTTTTTTCTCAATTCTGATTAGTCCTACACACTGGTCAGTAGTCATGTCTGAAAATTTCTCAAAGTATTATAGTATAAAGTCCAACATTAAACACATTATTATGTTTTGGGGTCGAGTGTTGGGTGTCAGGTCTCAGGTCGGGTGTAAAGTTTCGGGTCTCAGGTCGGGTGTCGGGTTGAGGTCAAGGTTGGGTCTTGGGGTATGGGTTGGGTCTCGAGTTGGATGTCAGATATTGGGGTGATTTTTGATACAGGGTTATGGTCAGGTCTCGAGGTTTGTTCTTGGGTCGGATCTCGTATAAAGTGTCGGGGTTGGGGTTTTTTCAATTCTCGAGTCGTGGTTAGGTCTCGGGTCAGGTGTCAGATCTTGGGTCGGGGTCAGGTCTTAGGTCAGGTGTCAGGGTTGGGGTCGGGTCTCTGGTCAGGTCCCGGGTAGGTGTCACCCCTCGAGCCTACACCCTGGACGTAACTGGCACTTGAGAACCATTGCTAGCCCCAAGAGAACCCTTAGCCTAGCTCAATACTCAGCAGAAGACTTACTCAACAATAGAAATCTCAAAACAAGCTCTACTCATAAGGTATCATAAATAAAATAATTTACTCAGTACTCAAATGAACATAAGTTCTCAATTCACAGTCTTTAAAACATCAACAAGGAAATGAGAAAAAGACTCTTCAACTACTACTGTCTATGAAGCCTCTAAGATAATACGATGGAAATCGGGACAAGAACTGAAAAATGTAACTGGAATCCTCCGAAAGCAAGGAAGCTCACCAAAGCCAACTCGAATTGCAAATGGTATTAACAAAGCGACTGTTGATGACCCTAGTTACCTGTATCTACATCATGAAAGATGCAGGCCAAATGGCATCACTACATGGAATGTACGAGCATGCAAGGGGAACTCTAAAGCACAGACATAAGCTTGAACTGATAAAAAGGAACAACATACTCACCTCATCTTAACTCAACTAAAGGACACTCAAAAAAATACTCAAAGATGATCAACTCAGTTCAATATAAAAGCAACAATAAGGATGCATTATAAAGAAAGATTTTAAAATAGTAGACAATAACTCAATGTATTTAAAAATACAATAATAACTCTTTTATACTTATTTGGGAGATTCTCTAACCGACAACCATAACTATGAGCTACGTGATGATACAGTGGCTCGCCCACGCTGCTAGAACTGTCCTATACGTTGCCGGAGTATAAGACATCCTCAACTAAGTGGATCCACTAAACTATGCTTCAAAACAAATAAGGAATCATCTAAAAAGTATGACCCTTTTTACCCACATTAGCATACATAGTTTATGAGGACTTTGAATTTTGTGAACTCGTCCCCATATCGGTGCTCAATACTACTCCCAATAATATAACTCATACTCATATGTTTAAAAACATTTCTTCATCATCAAACTTTGAGATTATTACTCAAAAGGGTTCTCTTAAAAGATATAGTGCTCAAAACTTCCTTATAAACTCATTTGGAATCAAAGTTTCCTCTCATTTTAAATGAAAAAATATTTAGTCTTGGGATTACGTAGTTCCCATATATTCATTTTTAAAAATGAAACTCAACTCTCCTCATCCTCATACTCAAGTACTCAAGTCTTGAAACAAGTTTTAAAGGTTTGCAAAAGACTTCTCAAATGACTCAAAAGAACTTCCTCAAACTTTACTCCTAACTCTATCTTGAATTTGAATTATGAATTCAAGAGTTATGACTTGGATATGCATGATCTCTCAAGGATTAATGAAGATTTTAAATGTAGAGATCAAGTAGAGAACATGGGTACGATTTAAGGAAACGCACACAAAAATAAGGACGAAAGGGTAGGGGACCTGGTGACCTTGGTGCACAAACTGACACGGGGCGCCAACCCCTAAACTACAGAAGGTGATTTGGGGTGCACTGAGTGGAGCGGTGCCCCACCCCTTTCCCTAAGTTTTTGACGAATTTTCTTACTTCAATTTCATGTCTAACTCCCCTAGAATGGAACGATTTCCCTCAAATTCTTTTGGATTCTTAGACCCAATATAATTACAACGAAATCCACTCTAAATTACTCAAGAACAATACTCAAACACAAGATCCACATAACAAGAACTCAATGAAACCTCATATTAAAGAATAAAACACAAACTTCAAGACACTCATCAAGAACTCAATATACCCAATCCTATGGATGGAATTTGTAAAAGAAACTCATGATTGGCATGTCATCACTATGAAAACTTAAATACCTCATTAGGATCAAATCCTTGGCAAAATCCTTCGACGATTGTAAGAAAATCTTGAACGCTTGAATCTCTTCTCCGTTTTTCTCTTCTTGAACTTCTCTCTAAAACCCTAAGCATATTTTAGAATTGAATAAATTGATCTAAGTCAGTTTAGACCCCTAAAATATTACTAAACACGAGTTAGGCTAGTGGGGTAAGGAAAATATCAAAATACCCCTCTTTAATTTGGATGAACTTTCCTTAATCGAACAGGCTGAATTCAAATGGGCATATCTCCCTCATCCAAAATTGGAATTTAGCAAACTCGGTGGTGTTGGAAAGAGGACTCAGAGACCTTTCATTTGATACCTTATGAGCCACATAACTCATCTTGTACTGAAAGTTATGATCATTTGAAATTGACCCAAAACTCATAATTTAAAGCTAACTTGCAAAATTCACAATTTAGCTCTTTCCAATTTAGTTCTTTCTAAAATTGGTTCTTTCTAAGATCGAGGTGTTACAATATCCCCCCCCTTGGGAATATTCGTCCTCGAATGAGATTACTCTAAATAGACTAAGGGTGGCAACATCTAACACCTAGCTCAAACACCCAATCATGCAAATTAACACAACATAGCATATCAATTTAATGAGTGTTTTACAAAAAGTCATTACCTTGGTCTGGAATTTCTCCGGAAGTAAGAGAAGTGGGTATCTCTTCTTCATATCCTCCTCAACCTCCCAAGTAGCTTCCTCGACAAACTGATTCCTCCATAAGACCTTGATTGATGCTACCTTCTTGATTCTCAACTTGCAAACTTGACGATCAAGTATTTCAACGGGTACCTCATCATAAGATAGGTTGTCCTTAATACCAATATTTCAGTAGATATAATAAGTGAAGGATCGCTCATACACTTCTTCAACATTGAAATGTGGAATACCGGATAGACTGCTGCTAATTATGACGGTAGCTCCAACTCATAGGCTACATTGTCAATCCTCTTGGATATCCTGTAACGATCAATATATCGAGAACTAAGTTTCCCCTTCTTGCCAAAACTAATAACACCCTTCATGAGTTAAACCTTCAAATAAACCCAATTGTCTACCTCAAACTCTAATTCTCTTCTCTTAACATCGGTATAGGATTTCTAATGACTTTGCGCTGCTCCTGAATGATCTTTACTTTCTCCATAGCTTGATGAACCAAGTCTAGCCCTATCAACCTAGCTTCACCAACTTCAAACCATCCAATAGAAGATCTACATATTCTCACATAAAGAGCCTCATAAGGAGCCATCTAGATGCTAGAGTGATAATTGTTGTTGTAAGCAAACTCAATGAGAGGTAACTGATCATCCCAATTACCGTTGAAATCAATCACACACACCCTCAACATATCCTCTAAAGTCTTAATTATGCGCTCTGCTTGACCATCAGTCTGAGGATGGAAAGCAGTACTCAAATTTACATTCAACCCCAAACCTTTCTGGAAAGACTTTGATAATTATGTGGCGAATAGCGCACCTCAATCTGAAATGATGGACACTGGAACTCCATGATATTTCACTACCTCTTGAATATATAATCTGGCATAATCTTCTGCCGAATAAGTAGTCTTTACCGGCAAAAACTAGGTTGATTTAGTCATCTGATCTACAATCACCCAAATCGAATCATGCTACATGCGAGACCGCGGTAAACCAGGAATGAAATATATATTGATCATCTCCCACTTCCATTCTGGAAGATCTATGTTCTGAGCCATACCACCGGGCCTCTGGTGCTCTACCGTGACTTGTTGGAAATTTGGGAACTTAGCAACGAACTCTGCAAATACACCTCTTCATACTACTAGACCAATATACTTCCCTCAAGTCACGATACATCTTTGTGGAACCCGGATGGATAGAGTATCTGGAGCTATGAGCTTCCTCCATGATCCTCTGTTGGAGTTCATCCACCTTTGGTACACACAATCTACCTAGATACCTCAATATACCATCTCCCCCTTGTTCAAAAGCTATCACTTTCTACTTATGAACATTTGCCTTCATCCAAGAAAAATAGAGTCTTGGTCATATTTCTCTTTTACTTCGGACAGTAGTGATGATTCATCCCCATTCATCACCACTACTCCTCCTTCATTGGAATTTATTAACCAGACTCTTAATCGTGCAAGTTTGTGCACATCTCTTTCTAACTCTTTCTTTCCTTCCTCAAGATGGGAAATACTACCCATAGACAACTTGCTCAAGGCATCAGCAACAATATTAACCTTACCTGGGTCCCAGATAGAGAACACGCATATCATAATCCTTGATTAACTCCAACCACCTCCTCTGTCGGAGATTAAGCTCTTTCTAACTACATACATACTGAAGACTCTTGTGATCGGTGAACACATCTACATGAACACCATAGAGACAGTGACACCATATTTTAAAACAAACACTACAGCAGCCAACTCTAGATCATGGGTTGGGTAATTCTTCTCGTGAATCTTAAGTTATCAAGAGGAATAAGCCATAACTTTTTTCATTTTGTATCAATACACAACCCAGTCCAAATTTGGATGTATTACAATACACAACAAATCCTTGTCAACCGTGTTTTCAATTCCTGAAAGCTATTCTCACAAGCTTCACACCATTGAAACTTTGTTGTCTTCTGAGTCAACTTTGTCAACGAGGATGAAATAGATGAAAACCCCTCGACAAACCTTTTGTAATAACCAGCCAATCCTAAGAAACTCCTAATTTCAATTGGAGATATGGGTCTGGGCCAAATCTGCAGTGCCTCAATCTTTTGAGTGTCAACTCGAATCCCTTCACCAGAAATAATGTGGCCTAAGAACGCCATAGACTCAATCCAAAACTCACACTTGGAAAATTTGGCATAGAACTCTCTATCTCTGAGAGTTTGAAGAACTACTCTAAGATGACTAGAATGGTCCTCCTCATTCCACGAATAAATTAGAATGCCATCAATAAACATGATAACAAACATGTCAAGATATGGTTTAAACACTTTATTCATAAGGTCCATGAACGCGGTAGGAGCATTAGTCAAACCAAAAGACATGACAAGGAACTCATAATGACCATAGCGGGTCCTAAATGCAGTCTTTGGAATATCACTCTCTCTTACTCTCAACTAATGATAGCCAGATCTGAGATCTATCTTAGAAAATCAAGTGGCACCTTGAAGTTGATCGAAAAGATCATCAATTCCCTGAAAATGATACTTATTATTTATCGTAACCTTGTTCAACTAAAGGTAATCAATACACATCCTAAGTGAACCATCCTTCTTTCTCATAAATAAGACCGGAGCTCCCCAAGGTGAGACATTAGATAGAATGAAACATTTATCAAGAAGGCCTTTCAACAGTTATTTTAACTATTTCAACTCAGCGAGAGCCGTTATAAATGCGGAATGGAAATAGGTTGAGTATCAGAAAGAATATTTATACTGAAGTTTATTTCTCTCTCATGAGGGACTCCAGGAAGATCATCTGGAAAGACCTCTGGAAACTCACTCACAACTGGAATTGACTAAATAGGCGGTGTCTCAACACTAGAGTCACTAACTCGAACTAAATGATAGATGCACCCCTTGAAAACTAACTTGATGGCCTTAAGGTATGAAATAAAATGACCCTTAGGCACTGCTGAACTACTCCTCCACTCAATAACTATCTCATTAGGAAACTGGAACTTAACTACTCAAGTTCTACAATCAACTGAGGCATAACAAGCATGAAGCCAGTCCATACCTAGAATAACATCAAAGTCCACCATATCTAACACAACTAAGTCATCCATGGTGTCGTTGTGATAGATAGAAATCAATCATGATAAGCTCTCTCAGATAGAATAGACTCCCCAACAGGTGTGGAAACACTGAAGGGCTCAAGAAGTTTCTCGGGAAGAATATCAAAATTCATAGCAATTTGTGGAGTTACAAAAGATAGACTCACATCTGGATCTAGAAATAGATATAAATCAAAAGTAAAGACTTTGATCATACCAGTTACAACATCAGGTGAATTCTCTTGCTCTTGGCGACTGGTGATAGCATACAGACGGTATGCTCCTTCGCTTGTCCCTAAAGTATCTCCTCTAGGTGCAGCTCTGTCTTGCGGAGCCACTGAAGAAGATTGGACTCTATTGCCCTAATTACCACTACCCTGCATGTTCTTAGGTCACTCTCTCATGATGTAACCATTCTGACCACACTTGAAGCAACCAGTGGAACCATCACGACATGCTCCTAGGTGGTTCCTACCACATTTAGCACTAATTAGAAAGAAACTTTATAAAGTTTAACTCTATCGCACGAAAAGAGTATGAAATAAGTGAGATAGTTCCTAAATGTCTCAGCCTCCTAATTATAGATGTGGCGCGCTTCACACCGATAACTAGGACTCTACAGACACGACTTAATAGAAACCCTAGGACTCTTGGACATTGTGCTCTGATACCAAGTTTGTCACACCTCGAGCCTACACCCTGGACGTAACTGGCACTCGAGAACCATTGTTGGCACCAAGCAAACCCTTGGTATTCTCAATACTAAGTGGAAGACTTACTCAGCAATAGAAATCTCAAAACAAGCTCAACTTATAAGATATAATAAATAAAATAGTTTACTCAGTACTCAAATGAACATAAGTGTTCAACTCAAAGTCTTTAAAACATTAACAAGGAAATGAGAAAAAGACTCTTCAACTACTACTGTGTATGAAGCCTTTAAATATTCATAACATGAATTATAACCTTGATTTCATAATTCAAATTCAAGGTAGATTTAAGAGTTAAGTCTTGAAAGTCCTTTTGAACATTTTGAGAAAGTCCCTTTGAGTCTTTTTGAGGAGTCTTCTACAATTTCTAATAACTTGTTTCAAGACTCGATCAAGTGAGTATGATAATAAGGAGAATGTATTCATGAGTCTACATTATCATCACGATATCCTTCATATCATGAACCATAACTTTTGAATTCATAATTCAAATTCAAAAGAGAGTTAGGAGTAGAGTCCAAGAAAGTATTTGAGTTCAATTGTGAATCCCATGGAGATCAACTATCAATTTGAGCTAAGTTTTGATGAATCCCATATTGTTATGTAGACCTTTGATTCAAGTCGTTCATTCCCATAAATTATGCATGAACTTCGTAAACTGAGCATTTTTTAGAGGAGTAGTATCTTCAAGTTCTAAGTCTCGAGTATCGAGTTCCTAACCCTTTTGATATTATATTACTAATCATGGGACTATTACATGTTACCCGTGAAGTCCTTGAGTTGAGTAGTTCATGCCCATAATTCCGCATGAACCCTATAAGTCAACAAGTCTTGAGATGAGAAGTATCTTTGAGTCCTTAAGTTGAGTAGTTCATGCACATAATTCTGCATGAACCCTCTGAGTCGAGCATTTTGAGATGAGTAGTATCATTTAGTCCTTGAGTTCTGGAGTTGTTGAGTTTCAAGTATTGAGTTCTATGTATCGTTATTGAAAACTTTGAATTGGTCGTTCATGTTCATAATTCCACATGAACCCTATGATTTGAGTTATAAATTTTGAAATGCTTTTTAAAGCCAACACTTGAGTTCTTAAACTGAGATTTGAGAAAGTAAAGATGAGTTTTGAGAAAAGAGTTTTCTAAAACATGATTAGCATGACAATCGAGTATGTCATCAATGTATGAGCCGTATGGTATCTAAATATACCATCAATGTTTATGCAGTGTGACTTCCCGAGTCATCAATGATCATATTAAAATATGATTTTTGAGTAATAAACTCAAACCACAGAAAGAGGAAATATATTATTTAAAACATAATGAGCTAAGTAAATTTTGGGACTAGTATTGAGCACTGATATGCGGGAGAGTTCATACAACTCACAGCCCCCATAAACCATGTAGCCAACGTGGGTAGAAAGGGTCATACTATTTAGATGATTCCTTAATTCTTTTTAGCATAGACTAGTGGATCCACTTAGTAGTAGGTTTTATACCCCGGCAAAGTATAGGACGGCTCTGGCAGCGTGGGTTAGACGTTGTATCATCACATAGCTCATAGTGATGGTTTTCAAGAGAAACTCCCACAAAGATATTTTTTATTCTTATATACACGGAGTTTATTTTGTATTTTCATATATAAATAGAGTTTATATTGTATTCTTGCATACAGACTGAGTATATTGTATTCTTCAAAACATTGAGTTGCTAGCTACTATTTTAAAAGCTTTCCATATATTACATCTTTTATTGTTGAGTAACCAGAGTTGATTATCCAGAGTTGAGTATCTAGAGTAGAGTCTCTTATTTATTGGGTTGAACTATGTTTCACAGAGTTGAGTCTCTTATTTATTGAGTTGAACTATGTTTCCTTGAGTTAAGTGAATTGAGAAGAGGTAAGTATGTTTCATTTCCATCAGTTCAAGCTTATGTTTATGATGTAGAATTCCCCTTCCATGCTCGTACATTCCATGTAATGAGCCATTTGGCCTGCATCGTTTCATGATGCATATACAGGTACTCAGGATCATCAACAGGCGTTTCGTGTAGGTCATATGATATTCCAGTCATCTTTGGTTTGCCTTCTTACATTTCGGAGGACTTCACATTTACCTTACAGTTAGTAGTTTTGAGATGTCGTGGGTCTTGTCTCGATATCCTTCTATAATAGTAGAGGATTCATAGATAGAGTTGAGTATTTGAATTTAATTTAGTTTTTGAACTTTTGTATACTTGAGTTAGTCTTTCGCTTGTAGTCAACCAGGATGAGGGTTCGCTTAGGAGAGGGCACAGAAGAGAGAGGGCGCTAGCCTGGGTACATAAGTATTAGGTCCATCAATGATTCTCGAGTGCCGTCCATGTTCAGGGTGTGGACTCGGGTCGTGACAGCGCCAGCCCCTAAACTACAGCAGGTGATTTGGGGCGCATTGAGTGGTGCGGAGCCCCACCCCTATACCCAGATTTTTGTCAAATTTCTTGCTTCAGTTTCATGTCTAACTCCCGTAGAATCGAACGATTTCCATCAAACTCTTTTGGATTCTTAGACCCAACATAATTACAACAAAATTCACTCTAAATTACTCAAGAACAATACTCCAACACAAGCTCTTCATCGTAAGAACTCAATGAAATCATATTAAAGAATGAAACACAAACTTCAAGAAACTCATCAAGAACTCAATATACCCAATCCTATGGATGAAATTCATAAAAGAAACTCATGATTGGTGTGTGGGTGAACGAACCCATCACTATGAAAACTTACATACCTCGTTAGGATCAAATCCTTGGTGAAATCCTTTGACGATTGCAAGTAAATCTTGAACGCTTGAATCTCTTCTCCTTTTTTCTCTTCTTGAACATCTCTCTAAAACCCTAAGCGTATTTTAGAATTGTGAAAACTGATCTAAGTTTGTTTAGACCCCTACAATATTACTAAAAATGAGTTAGGCTAGTGGGGTAAGGAAAAGATCAAAACACCCCTCTTTAATTCGAATGAACTTTCCTTAATCGGATAGGCTGAATTCAAACAAGCATATCTCCCTCATTCGAACTCAGAATTTAGAAAACTCGGTGGTATTGGAAAGAGGACTCAGAGACCTTTCATTTGATACCTTATGGGCCAACAACTCATTTTGTACTGAAAGTTATGGTCGTTTGAAGTTGACCCAAAACTCACAATTTAAGGCTAACTTACAAAATTCACAATTTAGCTCTTTCCAATTTAGTTCTTTCTAAAATTAGTTCTTTCTAAGACCGAGGTGTTACAGTAAGAGTCGGTGTTGGGTCTCGAGTCAGATGTCGGGGTTGTTGCATTCCGTTTCAAAAGTTGGATCTTGAGTTGGATGTTGGGGTTGGGTCTCGCGTCAAGTTCGGGTTCAAGTTCGGATGTTGGGATCATTTTCCAGTTTGAATGATGGGTCTCTAGCGAGGTTAAGTCCTGGGTTGGGTCTTAGAATTGTGTCCTAATTATGGTCATGGTCAGGGTCAGGTTCCAGTTCAAATGTCAGGTCCCATGTCGGGAGTAGGGATTAGGTTCTAATCGGGTGTCGGGGTCAGGTGCCAGATCAATTATCGGGGTTGATTTTCAAGTCAGAAAGTATTTTCCTAAAAAGTATTTCTCACTCTCTAGTCAAAAATAAAAGATAATTTCTAAATGATATTTTTCATTCACTAATCATACACTAGAAAATATTTTTCGAGAAATATTTTTCACTCACTAACCAAACATGAAAAAATAAATTAGAAACCAACTTATTTTCCAAGAAAACATTTTCTAGAAAAATATTTTTCATGGAAAACATTTTCCATCCATAGCAAACACACCCTAGAATGTTAAGAAAATGCATTTGAACAAGAGGAAAAAAAAAACTAACATGTTGACCAATTACCAGAACGTAGTTTATATCAAAATGAAATACCTCATAATTGCATAGAGTATATTCAACGAGATTGTTTGCGGTCAACATATTGTTGGTTGCTGCTGTCAGTCTGTCTTATTCTAGAAAAAAACAATAACACTAATCTGAAGTGAGTCAACCTAAATGTTTGCCTTTAATTTGTTATTTCAGATAACAGTGCCCACCGGCCAAGTTGTGAACCTATATTTTAATCCAACATGGCATACCTCTTGTTTCAATCTTTACTTCTCTTTTTATAGCTAGTTAACAACTTTTTATACTTTAGGGTCATTTGATAGAGTGTATAAAATTTATGTTAGATAGAGTGTATTAATTGTGATTGTATTAGTAATATTTATATTTAGTTATATTTATATTGATCCAATAACTATTGCCTTAGAATGCATGATTGATTCTTGAATTTGAATCTCCAAATTTAGGTTTTCTATTAACATAAAAATAAAAAATAAAAACTTGATATATGATATATAACTAATTAGTTTAGTATGGATTTTTTCAATCAACAATCATGTTGCATAATTCTAATATGGTGGAGTAAAAGGACAATTGAGTTGGTGAAACATATAAATAACATTTTTAATCATAGTACAACAAGTAGTATGAGTCTATGTACTCTTATTTTAGTGAATGAGTGTACATAAATTATTTCTCGTGTATTATTTAGTTTAGTGTATTAAAAACATGTATTACATAAAAATATTTATTTACAAAGTATATTCCACAATTATGATATAAAAGATGTAAAAGGGGTCTTGAGGGATAATTGGGTCTTTAATCATTCTAATGCATACATTAAATCTTCTTGCATTATTAATATCTAGAAATTCATTATATTACACATTTTAATACTCCATTTGACCATCAGTAGTTGTCCAGTATGATTAGACACATGATTAAGTAGTAGTAAATGATAGAGATGATTTTATCAAATCACCCTTATTAAATATAAGTCATCTAAACATTGAAAAATTAATACTCCCCCGGTCTCATATTAGTTGATCATTATACTAAAAATAGTTGTATCATAATAGTTGATCACCTTACTAAATCAAGAAAGCATTAATTATTTTTTTCATATATTACCCTTACAATTAATTCTTTTTTAAAGTGTTCACATTTGTTTGTAAAATTCCCAAGAATTTTTTTAAGGGGTGAATTAGTAAAATTATCTTTTTATTTATAATTTATTAAGCACCATACAAAATGAAAAGTGATCAACTATTATGGGACGGGAGGAGTAGTATATAATAGGAATGGTAAAATAGACACAAAATGATAAATTATTCATTAATTTTATATGCTTGATAAGTATTGTTAGACATTCCTTAAAATAGTATAGTGGACAAGTACAGATTGATGGAAGGAGTGCACAATAGAGTACATAACTAATTCAAGCATTAGTTAGACATAGGTTGTTAAGTGTACGAAACAAGATATTACTAATACTCAAAAGTCAAAACTAATAGATGCATTTTTTTCTAATAATTTATCATATCAAGATTTTTAATTATTTAACTTTATATGATATTTTTATTTATAAGTTAACTTCATTGACATCATTATATGATGATTTGTAGCATTAAATATTTTTGATATTACTTAAATAGTGGGGGAAAAGGGTTAGCCAATATGTACTGTATATGTACTTTAATAATAGGAATCGTCACTAATAATAGGAAATTTTACATGGTGTAGCAAATATTTACTATATATGTACTTCAATAATCAGTTATACTTCAAAAAAAGTATATTCGATCTACATGCCTATAGTTCCTTTTTTGTAGCATCTTTTTACCAATTTTACTGGTTTCTCTCCTCTCTCTCCTCTTTCTCGCTCTCTTGTGTGTCTCCCTCTCCCCTCTCTAGCCCTTTTTAGTTGCTTCTCTTGCTCACTCACTCCCTCCCTTCTCTCCCTCTCTTGTTTCAAACTAATGAGTCATAGTTTAGATATAAAACTTAGACTCATAATAATTTAGATATGAAACTTTAAAAAAAAAATTAGCTGAATTTAATTTTTTACACCTTAATTGAATTAAATACCTTTAATTGCGTAGAGTATATTCAACAAGATTGTTTGCAGTCAACATATTGTTGGTTGCTGCTGTCATCCTGACTTATTCTAAAAATAGTAACATTAATCTGAAGTGAGTCAACCTAAATGCTTGCCTTTGATATTTCAGTAACAGTGCCCACCGGCCAAGTTGTGAACCCAACGGTGGTCCCTATTATGCTATTTTAATCAACATGGCATACCTCTTGTTTCACAATTACTTTCTCCGTCTCTATTTATTTGTTAAATTTTAACTTGACATATTTATGTAGAAAATAATAATTAATATAATTAGTTTATTATTTTATCCCAATTAATTGATAGGATTCTAAATACATTTACTTACTACATTAATTAATTGATAGGATTCTAAATACATTTACTTACTACATTAATTAATTGATAGGATTCTAAATACATTTACTTACTACATTAATAAATTGAGGACATAATAGCCAGGGATGGCTCAATGCCTTTAAAAATGAGACATGAATTTATCATTTTGTCCCGATTATTTATAGGGTCCTAAATATATATGTACTCACCACATTAATAAATGATGACATAATAGGCATGGGCGGCTCAATGCCTTCAAAAATGAGGCATCCGTCTTAGGCCTCCAAATTTGAATAAAATAATAGAATTGTTATAAGTATTGTTTAATAAAATAAATATATTATATTATGTCTTTCTTTTAGTTTGTTTCGAAATATTAAAGAATTTTTTTTTCTTTTTTGTCAATTTTTAAATGTAACTTCCACGTGACATGTTTAAGATCACAAGATTAAAAAAATATTTTGATATATATATCTTTAGTTTAAGACCATAAAAATATTAAAAAAATAAAAAACATTAAAAAGAAGAATAAATTTGATTTCAAAAATAAAAAAATAAAAGTTAGGACTCTGATTTATTTTTGGCTTTAAGCCACTAATTAACTTGAGCCACTATGATAACAGAAAAAAGAAAATTGTCTTTTTTGATTTGAAAAAATTAACAAATAAAAAGATAAATCAAATTTAAAAATATTTGACAAATAAATAGGAATATAAAGAGCATCTTTTACTTCTCTTTTTAAAGCCAGGTAACAACTCTAATATATTTGATATGGACATTCTTTTAATTTTTATTTTACTTCGCCTAAGACCATCTCCAATTCATCTCTACTTTACTCTCTATTCTCTATATTTGGAGAGTAAAATAGAGAATGAGTTCTCCAAGCACTCTCTATTTCACTCTTTATTCTTCAATTATAGAGAGGTGAATTTGGAGAACTACTATTCACCTCTCTATTTTACTTTTTGATTATTTTAATATTATTTCTATTATATTACTAATTAAGTCTTTATCATTTGTTATTATTTTCTAATGTAATATAACATCTAAAAATATATTATTAACAAGTTACTACTTCCACCATAATTAATAATTTTTCTATTTTATTTCTAAAAAAAATTATCACTTTAAATATGTCATTTAAAGTTATTTTAATATTATTTATATTATATAAGATTATTGATTAAGTCTCTAATATTTGTAATTATTGTCTAAGTAATATAACATCTAAAACATATTATTGATAAGTATACTACTTCCATCCCGAATTAAAAAAAATTTAAATTTAATTTTTTAATTTTTTTTGTTATTTTAAATATGTAATTTAAATTATAATTATTTTTCATTATGAAGTATGCACAAAATTTACATGATAATTCAAACAATCTACTTTCATGTTATAGGAATAAATGAACATAAAAATATTTGATGCAATAGTTGAAAATGGAATAGGGGGAAGTCAATTAGTACACGAAATAATTGGATACAAGATGAAATTTTTAATTTAAATAATTTTTAGCTACACCTAAAAAAATAAGGACAAAAAATTACTCATTTTGAACTCCGTAATACATTAATAGAACATTTATGAGAGTAACAATAGTCTTGAAAGTTGAGTATTTATGTAAAATTTAAAATAAATTTTATGATGATACAATATTTATGATGTAATTATATTTCATCAATGATTTCACTTATATTTAAATTGTTCGTTAATATGTTTTATAAATAATATTTATTGCAATGTATGTTATTTAGAAATTAAGATTAAAATATAATTTTATATTAAATGAAGAATTTGAAAAAAATAAAATTTTGTATTACATAAAGATTATAGAGTGATTATTTGCAAAAAGAAGAAATGATTTATATTATGAAATAAGAAAATAAAAATGAAATAGAAATAATAATAAAATATTGAGGAGAGAGAAAAAAATCTTTTTTAGAGTAAAATAGAGAATTGGGTTGAAGTTAATTGTCTGAAAAAATAGATAACTCTATATTTGGAGAGTAAACTAGAGAATAGGGTTGGAGATGCCTAAGTCACTTGTTGAAATAGCTAAATATTCAGATGTTAGTTACTAATCCATTAGTTAGTTAGAAGGTCATTTCAGTCATATTAGAATGATAGTGAGTGTTAGTTAGTTACCTCGATTACTGTGCTGATGAATTAGTTAGTTAGTAGATTCTTCTTCTAGCTTTCTATATAATCAGTGCATGTATCTCACTTGTATAAGTGATCCAGATTCAGATTAATAAAACTCTCTCTCATTTTCTTCCTCATTCCAGCTTCTCCTTTAAGTTAATCAATGGTGTTGTGAGCTTGTATGTTCACAGTTTTCTTCATGGTATCAGAGCAGCGTTGTAGTTGAGTTTAGATCTCTACTAGTTAGTAAAGTTTGTAGTTTAGATCTGCAGAAATGGTGGCATTGAAGATAGATCAGAATGATCGTTTATACATTGGGGCCTCAGACAGTTCGAGTGCTGTGTTGATTCCCATAAAGTTGATTGGATCTGAGAATTATGGAATCTGGAGCAGGTCAATGAGAATTGCATAGTTGGGAAAAAGGAAGTATTGATTTGTGACTGGTGCTTGCACTAGAGGTTTATACAGAGAAGAACTGCATGAGCAGTGGGAAACATGTAATGCAATTGTGTTGTCATGGCTGATGAACACAGTCAGTGAGGAGCTTCTCAGTGGCATTGTATATGCCACAAATGCCTTATCAGTTTGAAATGATCTCAAGGAAAGATTTGACAAGGTGAATCGAGTAAGGATCTATCATTTACATAGAGAGATTACCACTCTATCACAAGGTACCAACACTGTATCTCATTACTTCTCCAAACTGAAAACATTGTGGAATGAGTATGATGCTGTAATACCGAATCCCTGTTGTGCTTGTCCTCAGTCGAAAGAGTATACTGATCACCTGTAGCAGATGAGGTGATTCAATTTCTAAGCGGGCTGAATGAATCATATGAGCAGGCTCGCAGACAGATACTACTCAAAGGAACTACACTATCACTGAACCAAGCTTATGCAGTGATTATAGAGGATGAGATTCAGCACTCAAGTTATATGGCTAATACAGTTGAAAAGCCAAATTCTATGGTGATGAATGTGAACAGGAATCAGGGAGGAAAACAGAACTACAAAGGAAAGAAGTGCGAGTACTGTCACTATCTTGGTCACACCAAGGATAATTGCTATAAGTTGATTGGATATCCAAATGATTGGAAGCAAAGGAAGAAACCAGGCTATGGATATGGAAATGGTAGCATGAGAAATGCTGCAAGCACAAATCAATTTAGTAGCTATGAAGGACAAAGTTCAGGAAGTAACACAAGAAATCAAGTAGGGCCATCGTGTTCTGGTGGATTTGGAGGAGGACATCAATCTACAAACAACCTCTCTAGTGATTATTATGACTCTTCTAACACAGCTTCAACTAGTCAGGTGGAAAACAATACTCTCCTACCAAAGGGACACACATTCACTGAGAAGGAGTACAAGCAGATAATGGAGATGCTAAACAAAGATGTGCAAGAGTCTAAGCAAGTCAATATGGTAGGTATTACCACTTGCTTAATGACAAACTTTCTTACACAGGACTGGATATTTGATTCAGGTGCGACTCATCACATCATAACAAATAAACAACTATTGACTAAGAGGCATGAACTAACCAAGTCACAGAAGAATCAAGTTCATCTTCCAACAGATAACAGGGTAGCAATCAGTCATGTTGGTGAAACACCTATTTTTGACAGTGAAGTGGTCAAAAGTGTCTTGCATGTGCCAGACTTCAAGTTTAGCTTGTTATCAGTGTCCAAAATCACAAAGGAACTAAACTGTTTTGTATCATTTTACCCTGACTTTTGTGTTTTCCAGGACCTCTACAGTGGCAAGGTGAAGGGGATTGGTAGAGAAGAAGGAGGATTATACAGTTTTAAGGCTATATTTACAGCAAAGTAGATAGAGGAAATAAGGTGTGCTCAGAAGATAACGGCAGCAGCAGCAACAATACAGGACACGAATCTATGGCATAAAAGGCTTGGACACCCATCTCAACAGATATTGAGACATCTCAAGTTAGCTACAAGCAATAAAAGTGGTGAAGTACCTTCAAACTGTCATGTTTGCCCTTTAGCTAAGCAAACTAGGCTTACCTTTCCTATTAGTAATACTAGATCATCCATGATGTTTGATGTTGTTCATATAGATCTATGGGGACCCTATAAGACCCCTACTCTAGATAGAAAGCATTATTTCTTGACAATAGTAGATGACTATAGTAGATTTGTATGGGTTCAATTGTTGCAATTGAAATCTGAAACCATTGTGGCTATCAAAAATTTCCTCTTCATGGTTAAGACTCAATTTGATTCTACTATCAAGATTGTGAGATCTGAAAATGGCACAGAGTTCTTTAATTCACAATGTACAGACTTATTTCATCATCTAGGAATATTGCATCAAAGCAGTTGTCCTCACACACCACAACAAAATGGTGTGGTGGAGAGAAAGCATAGACACATCCTTAACATTGCTAGAGCTATCAGATTTCAATCTCATTTGCCTATCAGATTTTGGGGATATTGCATCAAGGCTACAGTGTATTTAATGAATAGATTGCCTTTCTCAGCTATTGCTAACAAAAGTCCCTATGAATTACTTCACTATAAACAGCCAAATCTATCCCATCTAAGAGTCATAGGTTGCCTTTGCTATGCTTCAACACTTCCCAGAAGGGATAAGTTCTCAGCAAGAGCTGCTCCTGCCATCCTCTTAGGGTACTCAGACCTACAAAAGGGTTACATAGTGTTAGACATCAATTCTACCAAGATGTATGTGACTAGAGATGTGGTGTTCCATGAAGAAACTTTTCCATTTGCCAATGTGATGCCTCAGATTAATCCCTCAGTTGATGTACATGGTTCTCCTTTGGAGACAATAGAAACTCTTGATGTGGTAAATGAGTCTGCTAATGAAGATAGTGAGGAACCTGAAGTTGTTGTCACAAGGAATGAAGATGCTCAGACAGTAGATGTTGGTGTTGAGAATTCTTCAGTATGTCAGATGCCTGAAACTGATCTTGTACTGGAAATTTCTGAAGATTTCCCTGGGGTACCATCACATGTTGACCCTCCTAACAGAAGAACTTCAAGAAACATCAAAGAGCCAATTTGGATGAAAGACTATGCCACTACTAAGAAACACAGTAGCACCAGACATCCCATGGCCAATTCTCTGAACTATGACAAACTGAAGCCTTGTTACAGGAGCTATTTGAGCAAGCTTTCGGATTGTGTGGAACCTAAGTATTTCAGCCAAGCTGCAAAGGATGAGAGGTGGATACAAGCTATGGAGCAGGAAATCAAAGCTCTTGAGGAAAATAATACTTGGATAGTTGTTGATTTACCAAAGGGCATGCATACAGTTGATTCCAAATGGATATACAAAGTGAAATATAAGGCAAATGGTGAGGTAGAAAGGTTTAAAGCCAGGCTTGTATCAAAGGGATATAGCCAACAAGAAGGACTAGATTATCATGACACTTTTTCTCCTGTAGCCAAGATGGTGACAGTGAGATGTGTCATTGCTCTAGCTGTATCAAAAGGCTGGACATTATACCAGATGGGTGTCTATAATGCATTTCTTCAAGGTGATTTAGATGAAGAGATCTACATGGAGATGCCTGAGGGCTTCAAAAGACCAGGTGAAAACAAAGTATGCAGGTTACTCAAATCATTGTATGGGCTTAAACAGGCATCAAGACAATGGAACTTAAAACTCACAAAAGCATTGCAAGCCACA